>JAHWFP010010362.1:0-32674 GCA_023313725.1 Lithobius niger | reverse complement strand
CAAAGATCGTGTATGTAAACGGACTGCACCGGCTACGACCTATTGTTGCTACCCGTACAGTAGTCAATCCCCCCCTTAAGCACTCAGAACGAAGCAGAAGCAAGCCAATCACGACGGTACTAAACATTCACGACGGAAACAAGCCAACCAGTGTACAGGACAAGTAACCAAACTTCGAGATTCACAACTTGTTCTGATCAAAGTGCGAAGTTTACAACAACTTTTTGGGGGACAGCCTGCTTGCATTCCGGGGCGCCCGTCAAGGCGGTGCCCACCACCTAACCGTGACGAGGTCTGCTGATAATGCAAAATTATCAGGTTAAGATGTTTTGGCAACAAAGAAAGAACATTTTGCCGGCCCCCAGTCTGGCCGGCTAAAAATGGTTTCTTTTTGCCTAAAACATACTTAACCTAACTCCCGCCCTGCCTCCCCTCTCGAGTCACCGCCTGACATATTGAGAGTAAAATGAATGCCGATAGCGTGCACGCTGTCGCTTTTATAAGGGGGGACTGCCGCGCGCATGCGCAGCAGGGATTTGCAAGCAGGCGGCTGCACAGCAAAAGAAACCTCCAGGGGAACATCACATTCGAGGAATGTAATGCAAAATTATCAGGTTAAGTATGTTTTAGGCAAAAAGAAACCATTTTTAGCCGGCCAGACTTGGGGCCGGCAAAATGTTCTTTTTAACTTGGATGGCCTACTGATTTAAAATGTTGCGTTTACTGCGAAAGCTGTAAGTCCTGATAAGAGTTGAAAACTCTACTGACCTATAAACCTAGGCATTCTCTTTCCAGCAACCCAAATGCTCTACAAACGTGGCGGATTCCTCAACTTATTTTCAGGATAGCTGAAAGATGGCCATGCCTTGAGTCTCTGGCTTCCCAAGTTGATAATTTATGTTTCTAGTTGCCGGTACGTAAATATCTATTACCTCTAAATTTGTTGCATTCAGTTCTTGGATGCTCCGCTCTCTCTCGAGGTTTTTCTCTGTCCGGATACGCCCAGCTGCACAAACCCGACTGCGCTTGCATCATGCGTAGCCCTCCTATTAAAGCTTTCGGCATGGGCAGGCTGCCATCTCTTTCCCCCAAGCTCCTGTTCAGGACGGTCGCTCCTTCTCTCTCTCTCTCAAGCCTGCGCCCTGAAGACCCCTTCGTTGACAAGAAAACTTTTGCCCACAAGACCCTTCGTCCGAAGATCCTTCGCCGAGAAGACTATCCTTCGTCCCGAAGGTCAGCATCCAACCGTAAGAAATTTCATTTGAAGACCCTTCGCCTCGTATCCTGTGCTCTACGGCATCTTCGCTCGACACATCATGGCTCTACAATTGGACCCTACGGCATCCCAAAGATCCCAATCTCCACCGATGAGTCCTCCACCTGAAGTCCCTGAAGTCGTCGTTTGCGTGTCTCCTTTCCCACCGCGAGTTCCTTCGCATTCTGCCACCCTGAGGAACTCTGCTCGCACATCCCCTCTCCCATGCGGACAACGGCACCCTTCGCCTCCTTCGTCACGCTCTCCTTCGGCAACAAGGAAACCCGTGACCTCGGCAGCAAGAGAACATGGATGACATCAATCCTTGGACCTTTCTTCTCTTTCTTCCCATCCTTCGGCTATCATATCTGGTATCCAACAACCTTCTCCAAAGGAAATCCATGCCCTAATGGACCGTACAATCCATGAATTCATTTACAAAGTCAACCCTTCCAACCCGACACCACCTTCTTCGTCGCACAGCAAGTCCTTCGTTCAGGGATTGGTTTTGCCTTCCAAGAACACCTCAACACGGAAAAGGAGGCACTCCACCCTAATATCTGGCACCAAATGTCACCGAGCAAGCCCACCGTCTCTCAACATTGAGCCCATCTTTCGTCAACTTCTGGCTCCATCTTCTCGTCTCATCAGTCGGCACCCCGTCTCTCTTCCTGATGATGATCTTGACTCTGCATCCGCTCTTGAGGAGACACGTCGTCGGAACAATCCTAAAGTAAACTTTGACCTTCACACCCAAGACTTCTTCGATGACTCGTTTTAGGTTTACAACGACCCAAGTGCCATTCCACTTTACGACCTCCTCAAGATGGTGGAAGTAATTGTTCCCAACCGATTCCTTTACAAGCCAACCTTCCGTGCCCGAACCCACAAAGAACAAAGGTCTAAACACAGGCTTTGGATTTGGCCTAAGGGACAGAAACAACAAACAAGCGCCAAGATTGGTCAGTCCACCACGTTACTCACAACACTTCGTCGCACTGATGGCATTCTGCTAGGGAAAGGTAAACCCTTCAAACTTGACAAGGATCCACCTCCACCCCCCAGACCAGGCCGTGAATCTTGGTTTCTAGTTGCCGTTTCTCGAAAATATCCACTACCTGTAAATTTCTGCATTCAGTTCCTGGATGCTCTGTTACCCTGGAGGATTTAAACTCTTGAGATCCGCCCAACTTAGTGAACCATCTGTGTATGCGCCAGTATGTGCAGACCCTCCATAAATGGTGTTACAGCGTTAGCCAGCCATCTCTTTTCCTCCAGCCTCCGGCCAGACCACATCACCGCTGTTACCGTTTATCCTGAAGACGCCATCCGTCACCGAGAATCTTCATTATTTTTGGTTTGAAGCTCGAAGATGCCATCCTTCATCGATAGATCCTTCACTTCCTCCTTATGAAGATGACATCCTTCTTTTGAAAACGCCATCGTTTGCTTGAAAGATCCTTCGTTTTGAAGACGCCTTGCTTCATCGGAAGCCTCTATCGTTCGTCAAAAGATCCTTCACTTCATTCGTTTGAAGATGCCAACCTTTGCTTGAAAGATCCTTCGCTTTGAAGACGCCATGCTTCCTCGAACGATCCTTCCTTTTGAAGGCGCTATCCTTCATCAAAGATCTTTCACTTTCCTCGTTTGAAGATGTCATTCTTCGCTCGAAAGATCCTTTTTGAAGAGGTAAACCTTTGCTTGAAAGATCCTTCGTTTTGAAGATGCATGCTTCCTCAAAAGATTCTTCCTTTTGAAGACGCTATCCTTCGTCGAAAGATTCTTCACTTCTTCCATTTGAAGACGCTGTCCTTCGCTCGAAAGATCCTTCTTTTGAAGACGCCTTGCTTCGTCGGAAGACGCTATCCTTCGTTGAAAGATCCTTCACTTCCTTCGTTTGAAGATGCCATCCTTCGCTCGAAAAATCCTTCTTTTTGAAGATGCCAACCTTTCCCTGAAAGATCCTTCGTTTTGAAGACGCCATGCTTCCTCGAAAGATCCTTCCTTTTGAAGACGCTATCCTTCGTCGAAAGATCCTTCACTTCCTTCATTTGAAGATGCCATCCTTTGCTCGAAAGATTCTTTTTGAAGAGGCCAACCTTTGCTTGAAAGATCTTTCGTTTTGAAGACACCATGCTTCCTCGAAAGATCCTTAGTCCATAGATCCTTCATTTTGAAGACGCCATACTACCTCGAAACACTACACTTGCAGATGCCATCCTTCGCCTGGAAGAAGATCCTTCGTTCACAGCCTTGGCTCGAAGACAAGACGGTTCTTCGCCTTCAAAGAAAGACAGGATGCTTCCATGCAACCAACGACACTTTGCCGACTTTGGCCACGAATCCGCCGGCACACTCCTTCCACTAAACGTTTTTTTTCTCAACCCAACTCCTGCAAGTACCGCCCACAATCTTGCCTAACGACGTCACAAGCTTTCCAGCCAACCACTGTCTGTTCCGTCGTTTTCCATCCTTCGTTTCATCCTTCTTTTGTGCACTCCATGAGACTAGATCGATTCGTCCGTGTTCTACGCTGACGCCTTCCACCGCTTCGACAGCCAATCAAGCATTTGCCTTACACCAACTTTAGCCACCTCCCTTCAACCGGCTCCCGCTCCCTCGGCCGTCACTGCCGCCTAGCAAGACCTCTCCCATCGCCGTCTCCCACCCGTCGCCGTGCATCGTCACTTTTTGCCCGACTGACCATCCATCAACCCGTTGTTTGCACACTTCTTGGCTCGACTTGGAATCTGCCGGGGCCATTTTTCCCGCGCTACGGCAAGACCTCCGTCAGCTTTTCTCGTCATCTTGCATTCGCTCTGTCAGGCCTGCTGTCCCTCGCTTTGTTCCGCCAGGCCTGCTTCCCTTCATCCCGCTCTGTCAGCCCGACCATCACCGCAGCCTCATGGCTTGACTCCTCGTTGCCTGCGGCCCTTTTCCAACTGTTCACGGTTCCGCTATCCCACTCTTGCTAATGCCCACCACTTTGTCGCCATCCAATTTTTTTTTTCTGGTGCAACAGCCACCTTGGCTGCATTCCGGCTTTTTTCACCGACCATCTCTGACTGCTGCTCCTGCTTCGACCATCATGCTGCTGCTCATGTCTTCATCTATTGCTGCCGTCTGTCCCTCACTGACCATTATTTGCAGCTCCATCAACCCCACTCGTCACAGCATGTTGTACCTCGCCAAATTTCGTGCAATTTCTGGCGATTCACTGTTCTCAACTGCCACCCTGCCACTCATCGTCGGAACTGGCTGTTGTTAACCCTCATCCATTGAAACCTGCTGTCCCTCGCCTTTTATCGCTGCAGCTTTTTCAAACCTATGTCCTTCTGATTATTTATTTATTTCTTCAGCCTGCGGCCCCATGCCTGCAAGGTTGCTGCGTCATAAACTTGCCATCTTTCTACGACCCGACTTACAACTCTGCAGCTCATCGGGCCTTCTATCCTTCACCATTCATTCTCCAATCTACTCCAGCCCCATTGGTCCCAGGAAAAACAACTAGGCCAGCACATCATGTTTTGATTGCGCTTTCTTTTCTTCACATTTCTCCCTAAACAGCCAAGTAACATCATGCTCTCCACAGGATTTTGTATAGTATGATGTGACACATAAAAAAAAAAAAAAAAAAAAATATATATATATATATATATATAGACAGGCCCAGTCTACTCCTTAGACTACCTGTTCTGTATGTGCGTCAGTTACACAGGCTTCACAGCTCTTCCGCACTGCCCCCTCCCAACTCATGGTCCCTCATCTGCCAGCTTTGCAACCTCATGCTTGACATCCCTCAACACACAGTTCTGCTAACCCTCGTTCATCGCCACCTGTTGTCCCTTACCAACCCATCGCCCCTTGTCAATTCATGACGTACTAGATTGCTGCTTGAATGCCCTTCATTCATTGTTGACATCCTTTGGCCTTCATCTGAATGTGGCATTTGTTGGAACACACTTCACCCCGCAGGCTACCTTCCACTCAAGAAGCCTGCATTTGGAATACCCTTCGCCCGACTGATGACCCTTCGCCTTGCACTCGGAACTTTTGGGACCCTCCCTCGACACATCATGACTCGTCAACCACAATCCAACTGACATCTCTGCCCTCTCCGGCTGCACAAGATGAACATGATGCATCCTGCAAGAATTAACATTCAACCAGCAGATCGGCATCATGACTCTTTTACTCTGAAGATCGACCTCACCTGAATCGGCCGAAATCTGCGCTCAATAATGTCCGTCAACGCCGCTTCCTTTCAAACCCACCTCGCCCTCTTCCTTCGAAGTGGCAAACCATCCCGGTTTTTCGAAGCATCTGCATTCTCCCCACCACGACATTTTCTATCATCACAATGAATTTTCGCAACAAGGGGGATCTCTTACGTTGCTTCCCTCATTCTACCCCGGTGAACCCACGCTCTGCTCCAGTGCTTAAACGCTTTCTCCAGTATGGTGAAGACAACATCAGTATCTCAACGTCGTCCTCAAGCGGCTGAAACGTCAGGAAACTACTCATGAACATTGCTACACGTGATCTTGCGACCACCAACTTGGTTCCTCTTTTAAACAGCAAAACTCCGCCTCGGGGCCATCATCTCATGCGACACGCCCCTATGGCGGTTCTAAATGTCAAGTTCTTTTCATGACAACAACACAACACTGTGTCACCTTCATCAACATGACACCTCCCAACGCTAAACCCGTCGCCAACGACGAGCAGCAACCCTTCTCGCATCAGCCTGCAAATCGAGCAGACTACCTGCATTTTCCCACAAACTCTTCAGTCCATACCTGACCTGGTAACTCGTCGAATCCTGACAAACATGATTCCACGCCACCATGTCATCCATCATCCTATACCTCTTCATGATGAAACTTTCGTGACATTGTCTCATACCTCCGTTCCTGAATACATCCGCAACCATCAAGACGGTCGTCCAATGTCCCCACCCTCCTTAAGGTAAGCTTACCCCTCCCCCCTCTACGAAAGGATTACGAAACCCTACATCAATTTTCTCGCTCGCCTTGCCTCAGCAAGTCCCTTCCCATTGCAGATAGCTGCGCATTAAAATCTGCCGAAACTAGTTGCAGATAGCCTTTGCTCTTGGAACTCTGCAGAAGACTAGCTCGCCCCGGGACCCAGCCCAGGCCCTTGGAAACCCGACTTGTTGTGCCCGCCACCATGGATTGACAAGGTCAACTGTAAATGCAGAAATTTACAAGTAGTGCATATTTTCGTGAAACGGCAACTAGAAAGCCCAATTTTACCTGGGGGAGGTCAACATTGGTTTCTATTGCCTAACCGAAAATATACATTACCTATACCCACCCAACCTCCCCTCTTGAGTCACCACCATGACTGATCGAGATGAAAAGTAGGTGGCTTTCTAACGCCTTAACACCATTTACGAAGGCTTTGCACGTGCTGGTGCATGCGCAGATGGGTCACTGAGCTGGGTGGATCTTACGAGTTTAAATCATCCGGGGTAACGGAGCATTCAGGAACTGAATGCAGAAATTTACAGGTAGTGTACATTTTCGGTTAGGCAATAGAAACCAATTTTTACCTCCCTCCAGGTAAAATTGGCCTTTTTTCGCACTTACAGTGAACCAACAACATTTTGAAACCTATCAACAATCTGAATTTCTAACTGCCGAAACCAAAATGGACTGGAACAGCCCTCTACATTCCCAAGTAAGCTGAAATCCCAACGGCCATTCTCAAGGAAAATGATAAAATCCTCCGATTAGGTGAGAGCAGCTTCTCAGGGTAACGTTCTCGGTACTGCCATTAACGCTCTCTGCGAAAGGTTAGCAGTGGAATCAAACCGACATGAAGCTAAACATCTTTATTAGCTGATCACCAAATTGTTCAAGAAGGCCTCCTTCGCCAGTTTCCATTCATTTAACTGGCTCACTAAGGCACTCTTCAATTCAAACTTGCTCCTTCGTGACATCGCCCTTGGAATAGCCTCCGACCTCAATTACTCCACGTAGCATGTCCTCCGAACTTGGCCTATACATAAGTCCGAAACACTCTTGAAAGGCCTCATTCCCACCCAGGCTCCTCATCTTAACATATCTCGCAAGCCCAAGCCTGATGCACCGAAACCTCATCCTAGTCCCACCCTCAACAAGCTTCCGATCCTGAAGAACCAACACACCAGCCAACTACCCATGAACTGCAAGGCTTTTCATCGTCCAAGTTCCTGCCACTCCACCGGGCCTTCACGCTCCCAGGACAACCGTCCCTTGCGAGGGAACCAATCCCACAACAACAATCACAAACGCAGCACCACTCCCGACAGGCGCAGCAAATACTCTTCCACCAACAACAGGAGCAGATCACGCCATTTCAAGCTTTCCAGTGGGAGGCCGACTCCAACATTATCTTCCCGCCTGGCAAAAAGTAACAACTGCCAAAACCATCCTCTCCATTGTCTCTCTCTCAGTTTTCTACCAACGTTCCTCTTCAAACCTCTCCTTGTTTCTCCACCTCCTTGGGACTTCGCAACAAAACCCTCTCCGGCTCTCACCCAAGAAATAAAGGATCTACTTTCGAAAGCGGCAATTCGCCAATGTCCAGACCATCTCAAGCAAGGATTCTACAGTTCAGTCTTCCTGAGACCGAAGAAATCCGAAGGCGACAGAATGATCTTCAACTTAAAACCCCTCAACCATTTAATGGAAAATCATCACTTCAAATTGGAAACTCTGGAATCGATTAGACTTTCGCTCAAACCAGCCGAATGGACCATCAACCTCGAAGACGCTCACCTCCATGTTCCCCTCCACGCCTCCATCCTTCACCTCTTCCGGTTCATGTACTACAACGAGGTCTTCGAATTTCAATGTCTTCCCTTCGAACTAAATGCCGCACAAGGATTTTCACACTCGTCCTCAGAACCATTCTAAGCCACCTCCATCAACATCAAATCACAGCAAGTGCATTGCTCGACGACTGGCTACTGAACAACAGGAACGATCAACACCTTCTTCAGAACAAACAATACATCCTAACCCTTCTCAACACACTGGGGTTCGGCATCAACGTAATGAAATCAAGACTAATGCCATCCTAACAATTCACCTGCCTCGTGGTACAATTCAACCTCTTATCTGCAACCGTGATGCCCTCCGAAGAAAGACTCGAAGACCTTTTCCTTCACTGTCTTTCCTACCTAAAATCAAAGACTCATTCTTTAACATCCCTAAACTCTCATAGGGAAGGTGGACTCCATGGCAAATCTTGTTCCCTACGGCAGATGGATGACTCTTCCTTTCCACCACTATCAGATCAACACGTGGGGATCGTCCCATCTATCAACAAAGGCCACGAAACCAATAGACATGTTCCCTTGGGAAAGCTTCCAGTGGTGGTCAACCACCCAAAACCTTTCACAGACAGTTCCACTCCACGAACCCATTCCAGATCTACTACTCCTAACAGACGCATCTTTGGATGGTTGTGGAGCCCACATTCAACAGCACAAAATATCAGGAACTTGGTCTCCCAACACTACCGACCGCATCAACGTGCTGGAATTAAAAGCCATCCATAATGCACTCCTTCATTTTCAGCATCTTGTAGCAGGCAAAACAGTCCAGATCCATCCTGAACACCACTTAAGTTGCCTACATTTGGAATGAAGATGGTACTCTCGACGATCACATCAAACAACGTCAGACATCTTTCAGCTCTGCCAAACACTCAACACCACCATCCATCCTCCCATTACACAAAGTGCATTATAGCCAATGCACTTTCCTTCAAAAAACGACCTTCGAGGAATGGACACTAAAGAAATCAATTTGCGAATATCTTTTCACCATTTGGAGCACGAGGCAAAATGCCAGACTTCTCCACTTCATCAGCCCGATTCCGTACGAACAAGCCTGGGCAACAGATGCTCTGACATTCCTATGGAAGAACTTACATACCTACCTCTTCCCTCCATTTAAACTCCTTCCAACAGTCTTGCAGAAGATCAAATGGACCCAAGGCCTCTTCCTTCTGGTAGCAACCAACTGGCCAGTTGCTCCATGGTTTCCCCCAACTTTTAAATCTACTCGTAGACCAACCAAGAAGCCTCCCATAAAATTCCGGACCTTTTAACTCAACAGAAGGGAAGCTTCATCCAAACCCGAACATTTTGCACTTGCACGGGTGGCTATTATCATCCGACTCATCAAGAAGACAGGCATTCGTAAGGAACAAGTCACAAGAATCGCAAGCAAAGCCATCAGACAGTACCTTCCTAAATGACCGAACAGAGTGAACAGAACGCACCACTGTCAGAGTTTGGCTCCAAACTTGATGTCGCGCGTGTGCAGTAACGTTGCGTCAGCCGTTTAGTACCTTCCGAAACTGCAATCACAGCTAAGCAAAATCAACAAGGTCAACAACACGTGACCAGATGTGGCTAATTGATTGGACCAGGCTAGGCTAATGGATGTAACCAGGCGCGAGCAATGCCAAATTGTAAACCATCTCGGGGAGGTGGTTGCTTTTGAGCATGAGCGAGGTACCGGAAATAGACTAATCGCTGACGATGGTTGACGTAAGCAAGCCACATCAACACAGGTATAGAAGAGAATGAGCTGAACTGTCACCAACAGTGGTGCGTTTGGTTCGTTCAGTTTGGTCCTTTAGGAAGGTACTGAGAGATTCTACAAACAAAATGTATGACAGTCATTGGATACGATGGTTTCATTGGTGTAACACAAGGAAGATTAATCCAATCCATCCGTCTCTACCGGAACTATTAATCTTCTTCAACAACCTTTTCAAAGATGGACTCAAAGGCTCCACGTTCCTTGTCTACTGCTCCACCTTAAACACAGTCTTCAAAGCTGCTGGCAACGCCCACCATGTAGAAAGCTTCAAAATTTCGACACTCCTGAAATCCTTTGAAGTTGAACGCCCCTCAATCCATCACATCTTTCCTGATTGAGACCTTCCTACTGTCTTAAACTCCCTCATAAAAGACCCATATGAACCAATTCAAACCTGTCACATCAACCACCTCACAAGAAAGACAATGTTCCTGACCTCTTTTGTAGCTAGCCGTCGATGCAGTGAGATGCAAATGGTCTCCAGTGATCCAGCCTATTGCTTTTTCTTCGACTACTGCAAGTTCATCCATCTGAGGACATGTCCAGACTTCTGAGCCAAGACTCAAAGACCCTCAGAACCCTCAAAGCCAATCATCATTCCAGTGCTGACAACGTAATTGGTGATGAACCTGAAAGAACACTCTGTCAAGTTTGATCTTTACGCTATTATATCAAGAGAACATCAGACGCAGAGTGTCGCAGAGGCCGAACACAACTTTTCTACCATTCGAAAAAGGCGTCAACATGACCTCGGCTGCAATGATCGCAAATTGGATCAAGAAAATCATCCACCAAGCCTATGAAGATCTAAACATCAACTGTACTGACAACAACATCAAGGTCACGGCTCATGAACTTTGGGCACTCTCCACATCATGGGTAAACCATAGCCAAGTTTCCTTCCCGGAAATCCTCCAAGCCGCATCATGGAGAAGTCAAACTGTTTTCACAAGCCACAACTTCAGAGACATGTCAAGACAAGAAAATGTGCTACACTGTCTGGAATCCATAGTCGGGTGAGATGTGTTGTCCAACCCCTGTAAGCACTATAAAACAGAAATGCAGCTTCCAGAAGATGGAAGCAAGACCTCCTTCACACCCAACAGCCCTTTTCAGGGCCACCACATTTTACGAAACAAACCGATACTCCTGTTTCTCTTTATTTTCAATAAAGTGCAAGGTTTGTCAACTTTTTGGGGGACCCAGCTCACAATCCGGGGCAACCCGTCAATGTGGTGCCCGCTGCCGTTATTGATGAGGTCAACTGTAAATACAACAAATTTACAGGTAGTAGATAGTTTCGTGCCGGCAACTAGAAACCGTAATTTATCCGGCCGTCAAAACTGTTTCTATTGCCTTATCGAAAATATATACTACCTGTACCACCCTACCTCCCTTCTTGAGTTACCACGGACATCAAGACGAAAAAAGATGAAAAACCTGCGCCGAAAGCTTTTATAGGTCTTAGTCCTTCTTGAGTTTGGGTTTTGATCCCCGAAGGTGCATCTTATTCCAAGGTTTCCTAGTCAACACTGCACATTTTTTGCTTCTGGGATGCACTGCACTGGATGCTGTTGACTTGCTGATGAGAATGATGGTTGATGCACGTTTTTTCGCTTGTCGTCGAGAATCTTTCTGGTACTAGCCTTTACATACACCATTGGTGAGTTGCCTTTGTCGCTCGAAACCACAATTTTGGAAAGGTTGGATGTTACTTCGTGACATCACTTCATGTTTTAATCCCTTCGTGCTCATGTTCTCAGTCTTTTCGTAGAGGTCCAAATGCAGTCTCCAAAAATTTTAATCATGCAGTACCTTCCTAAACAACCGAACAGAGCGAACAGAAAGCACCACTGTTAGGGACAGTTTGGCTCCAAACGTGACGTCGCACGTGTGCAGTGATGTTGCATCAGCCATTCAGTACTTTCCAAAACTGCAATCACAGCTCAGTAAAATCAACAAGTTCAACAGAGCACTCGTTACGTCTTAACTTTAAGGTGACCAGACGTGGCTTATTGATTGGACCAGGCTAGGCTAATGTATGTAACCAGGCGCGAGCAATGCCAAATTGCAAACCATCTCGGGGGAAGTGGTTTGGAGTGGTTGGCAGTGGTGGAGCTTTTAAGCATGCGTGAGGAACCGGAAACAGATTAAACGCTGATGATGGTTGACGTAAGCAAGCCACATCAACACGGCTATAGTAGGGAGTGAGCTGCACTATCACCAACAGTGGTGTGTTTGGTTTGTTCTCTTCGGTGGTTTAGGAAGGTACTGATGCTCTCCATCCTGTGTCCATTCCTAAGTCTTTCCTGAACTCCCTTCTTTGTCAGCGTCGATTCATGGATCTTCCACTCTCCCCTTACTCAAGTCGCGATCCTGCAGATGCCTTTCTACTCTCACCATCGAGCCATCCCAGTTCTTCTCCTCGAGTTCTACAAACGTTTGCTGAGCTAACAGGTGGATGTAATCTTTCAAGTATGCAGGGATCTTCTCGCCCTTCCACCTCTCGTGTGACTCGCTGGCCAGATTTTTTCTTCACCTGAGTCTGAGGAATTTTCTGGGTCAAGTCTGGGTTGTCCTCCGGTTCTCAGCTGGATTGGCCCGTGCTGTCTTTATCTTCACTTGATGCTTCAAGATCGGGTTGATCTCCTGGATGTTTGGTGGGTCTTACTCCTCTTTTGTTCCAATAGACATGACTTTGTGTGGGGTAGGGAAGGAGGAGAATGATAATGGAGTCCTGAATGGAGAGAAAGACGGTTCCATAACTTTCGGGGGTTGTATCCTGACTGGTGGATTGGGATGAAGGTGGCTTTCAGTGACGAGATGGTCATGTTTATGTGTCACTGTCACTGTTTATGACGGGAGCATAATGAGGTGGGTGAAAATAGTGTGACTACCTTGGGGTAAAGCTGTGTATGAAGTCGAACTATGTGGATTTGATGGGAAAAAGGTTAGGAGTAAGGGGACGGTTATGAAGTGGCATGGACATGAAACTTAAGTGTGCAGTTTTGAGATTCGACACCTAACGGCACCTGGCTGACTATCACCTTAGCCCAGGAACACCAATGACGGAAGGATTCGCAAAGAGATCTTGACATCATCATTGACTGTGACCTGAACTCCAAACACATTCAGGCTGCCGCAGCCAAGGCTTATGGAGTCCTCGCCATCGTACGGACCTTCTCAACACTTCCAAGGAAGACTTTCCTCATGCTGTACTGTAGCAGACTTCACAGTATTCTTGAGTATGCAGACCAATCATGGTGGGTTTGTTTTGAAGAGGACTGCGACAAGTTGGTATGTGTCCAGAGACGTGCCACTTAACTTGCTGTTGAATTTAAAAAGTGCCTCTTACCCCGACCGGCTTGCTGTCCTGAAGCCATATGTTAAAGGTATAATAATATGTATTATATTAACCTTGCTCCCAACACATAATTACCGTCATATCAGAGTGATCTGAATTTCACTTTCAAGGCCCTCAATGGCAAAGACCCTGCTGCCAAAGAATGGTTCACCCTCTCAACTATACCTCAGCCACTCGGAAGAATGGGGCTATTCACTTAGCCTTAACACTTTTCCTTTCTGTGCGATTAACACCTGGAACAAATTACCTCAACACACCATCGAAGCAACCTCGGTCTATAGTTCAGAGACTGGATAGCATGCTTCCTTCAGTTATCACCCGGCATCTGTGGAGCTGGTTGATTTTGCTGAGCTGTGATTGCAATTTCGGAAGGTACTAAACGGCTGATGCAACATCACTGCGCACGCGCGACGTCAAGTTTGGAGCCAAACTGTCTAACAGTGGTGCGTTCTGTTTGCTCTGTTCGGTCGTTTAGGAAGGTAGTGAACAACTGGTAGCTTTATGGGTGCCCTGGTATGAACAGCTGTATCTGCTTACTGCTAGGTTATATTCATACGGATTCAGTATGACTTAGCGGTAGAGCTTTGGCTTTTGGTCTGAATAAGGTCCAGGATTCAAATCCCACTCCGGCAGCCTGAGGTTTAAGTCCAAAAGGGAACGGAAATAGGTTTGCATCTGTATGGAGAAAAAAATATTGTTGGGAAAGAATGGGAAGTTTCTTCTTCTGTGTGTATTGAATAGAGGGGCTGAAGACCACTTCTGGTCCAAGCTCCCTAAATAAACTTACGAACCAGATCTATATGTAAAAAAATATTTTAGTTATAACTTTTAACTTTATTAATAGAGTCAATTCGCTCACTAGACGCATTATAGCGTCCTCGTCCCACAGAACCAAGCCTTTACAAGTAAAATCTGGTATTTACTAATAGCAAACATTTAGAGCAAGGGAGGAGGAAATCCTCTCTGCATGGAACGACAATACTGCCTTCACCATGCTCAGGGCAAATGTTGGCAACCAATCGATCACGCCGTAGGTGTTTTAACTTCCGGTGCAAACGATATCATTCTACGTATAACTGAACCCTTTTATTGAACAACTTTTTTTTTTAATCTGGCACAATTATTGTAACTTTTTGTTACATAAAAATTTTAGCTCGAGTGAAAGTTGAATTTAAAGACAATATAAATTGTCCTATATTAACTCAATGGCCACACCACCTGGAATTGAAGGACTGCATTTGAGAAAGATCATATGTTTACACGCCGTAGTTTTGGTGGCATGTAACCTCCGGTAAGTTTCGTTTATACTTTCTTTCTTGATTGATCATGGCTTTTGGAAAGAGAAATATGACTAGGCGTAAAAATTAAAAGAGTGGTTTAAATGGTAGTTAGGTTAATCTGTTGTTTTCGTATTCATTAATGATGTTAGTTAGCTGCTAACTACTTTGACGTGCTAACCACAAGGCTAGCTAGATAGAGGCAACCAACCATGTGAATGTGTGTAAGCAAAATTTGTTGTTGTGGTACTGAATCACGTTGTTCATTGACAGTTTTAGATTTAGAAAAATGAGTCGGAGAGATAGTGTAGCGACTCCTAATGGGGTGGCTTCACAAACATCGGCGTACACTGCAGTACAGGGTGTCTGGACTGAAACATAGCCTACACTTTTCTTACACCATATGACCACTCACTAAATCTCCACACACACACGCCATGTTATTTAATTTCTGCTGTTTTTTCGAGCTCTGAAAGACGTAGGTCTAAGAAGCAATATTTTATGTGAAGGTAGCCCTTTGTAGTCCTGTGCAAAAGTAGCCCCAAGAAGCCATGTATTGTTAGAGGAAAGGTCAGAATATATTAAGCCTAGTCGGGAGATCTTGTAACCAGGAACTGAAAAGACTCGCAACATCCACGGCAGTGCCGTAAAATTTCTCCTAATTGCCTTCAACCTAGCATGAGGTATCTGGCAGTTTGCCGAAACCTCAAGAGAAAACATTCTTGCCTTTTAAACGCAAAAAGAGTTTCTTTCCCATTATCTTTTCTCTTTTAAGTTGCTGTTGTATTAGGCTACAAGCTTACATTGGTCGCTTTTTCTTTTTTTTTTTGGTAATGTGAGTCTTAATTATACAGCTCACACCATTTAGCTGCCTGGGTTGTAAAACTTTTTGTGGCTTACCGGAAGAATAGTGACTCCTCTCCGATTAGCTTCTTGTTGGGCTAGAATGATGTAAAATGATCAGCTGAACAACATTTTCCCATAACATTTTTGGGGCAAAGGCTTAGTTTGGCCGTCAGAAATTAATGAAAGCCGTACTCTAGCACTAACAGACGTACAAGAGTTCCATGTTCCCAGCTGACATCTTTTTCCCGTAAACAGTTCAGATAAGTGGGTTGTTATTGTCAGTCTAGTTTGGTTTTGTTGTTATTGTCGTTAGGTTATAGGTACCGGCTTCTGTTTGGCGTTTCACTTGTAATGAACTGGTTGGGGTTTGGCGTTTCACTTGACGGACTTTAGCCCAGCCTGCCTGCCGGCAACAAGATGGCGTCACAGCCTACCTCCCGTAGTGCTAACTTTGGACCTAAACCACGGCCAAACGGTGCGTTTGCCCCAAAAATGGAAGAGGAAAACATTATTCAGCAAGTAATTCTTAGTCCATTAAAAAAAAAAAAAAATCGGACGGGAGTCATTATTCTTCCGGTGTTCCCTATTTGTGATCCAGTGAGGTCCGAATAAAGCAAGTCAAAATGCATGAAATTGTACTGACTGTAGGTCACTGTGCCATCAAAGAAGGGTACTGGTGAAACCCCAAATACCATGCATTGTTAAACGACTAGTAAAAAATATATGAAAAAAGGTGCTAAAATTATGACAATAGGCCTAGGCCTCTAAATGTTGTAAGGCTCCAAGCTCTGCAACAATTAGTTAAAGATCAAAAATGGTTAAATTAGAATTCTAAACAGTGCTCAAAAGCCAACATTGCATTTTTACTTGGAGAATGTCAGGAGGTGATCGCTTCTTTGTGTTTACCCTCACAAATTCTAACTGAGCACCAGTCCCTTTAGACCTGTGTCATTAGACCTGTGAAGGGCCATCGTTGGAGTGACGGATTCTACGATCAGCAAGTAGGGATAGTCTGATATTGATATCGGTATCGGTATAATCTGTATTTATCGGTAATTTTGCCATATCGGTATCGGACCACTATAAGGCTTCCGATACAGATATTTATTAAGCCAAGAAACGCAACAGTTTTCCGTGCAAAACTTACACCAAGCAAGGCAAAAGCACTAACCAAGTGAGAAAAGCAAAGCCATTTGCTCAGTTTGTAATGAAATGTAGCACGTGACAGTTCCAATGCTCTAAGTTTTACAACAACCAAGTAAAATCTAACTGAGAAGATGAATGTACTGAAGCCATAAGTAGAAATAAGAATAAAAATGCTGTTATTGATGCACAGAACCTTTTGGATAATCTCTACAGTTGGAACCCAAGCAAAACCAGAAACCTAATTTGCATTTTAAACCGAATTTAAACTTTTAGTCGTGAATTTTTTTTATTATCGGCATCGGTATTGGTATCGTATCGTATCGTATCGGATCGGTTTACCCTTCATCGGTATCGTATCGGTAAAAAGTCCTATCGGCCGATTCCTATCAGCAAGGCTATAACAAGGGGTACAGACATCTCTGTGGCCTCTCTTCATTTTTATACTATTGGTCTTTTCTTTGTTATTAGGCCTAAAGAAAAAAAGTGGTGTGCTTCGTTCGCGGAATGCGCCTTATCCTAACTTTTCCAAGCGATTTCATGATTTTTGGAGAATGGTGAGCACCACTGCTTCAAAAATCATGAAATAACTTGGAAAATCACCAAGATGCTTCCAAAATCTACACATAGTACGAGCACCATCTTCGTGCTTAGGGAGGGCGTCTCCATCCATCACTTAATGAACACCCAAGAAGCCGCACAGCATGTGGTCAAAATATTATTACACCCGAGTTGACGCTGAAACTAAACAGCAAGTGGAACGCATTCCTCCTTCAACACTTTCCTCACGTTCCACAGTTGGAGCCACTAGGCTATCCACTGCGTCCCATCCATCGTCACCAACTGGAAGCACGAATATGAGAAAATTCATAACGACTTCCCGTTTCTCCCAAGTCTAAACCCTCGAAGTGCTTGCAGAAGGTGGGAGGTCTTCCAACAAGACAAGATGCCCACCGACCCCGAGGCAGAAAGCGGTGCGACTATGTCGCAGATAATCTGGCATAGTCGCAGACAAAACTTGCCGTTTTGACCAAATATTTGCCATTTCGTCAATTTTTTACCGATTTGACATTCCAATGCACCATATTAATCATCTCGATGCGACCTTTCCGTTAATGGAAGAGCCAGACCAATAGTATAAAACACTGAAAAGTAATTCAGTAAAAACCAATAAATACAGGGTGGTCCACAAAAAACTGGCGACCCAACATTTTCTAAGTCCAACTTTTCTAGTCAGCATCCTTCAGGACCAGAAGAAAACAGAAATCTTCCCATCATTAGATTTGATTTCTGTCCTCTCCTGGTTCTGAAGGGTGCTAACTAGAAAAGTTGGACTTGGAAAATGTTGGGTCGTCAGTTTTTTGTGGACCACCCTGTATGTGGGTAACCATAGATTAGCTGCAGATAATTTTTCCCCGACAATTGGTGTCGCAGACAGTGGCAGAAAATTCTGCTTCTGAGCCCACCGAAGATTCGTACCTTGGTTTATGATGATGAAGGGACATTTTGGTAAATAGCGTACACCTTTCCTTGTGATTTCTGGTTTACCAACTAAAAAATAATGTGCCTTTCGGCCAATTCTAAGATGAAACAGACACTAAGCCAGGCAGGAGTGCAGTGCTACTTCTGAAACTCCCTTGACGTCCTTACCATGCTCCGAAACAGGTTTACAACGTGGGTGACAGCGAGGTACAAGGAGAACTCCAACATCCTTCCCCCTCCATAGCAAACTACCACTGAAATCGAATAAAGAAAACACCCTCTTCAACATTGCTACCAAACCCAATGCAGAATCAACAAGAGTTCATAAGATGAGCATACCCCACAGCCTCCTCTTCCCAGACCAAACACGTTATCCCACTTCCAAAGCAGCAGTAGAAAATTCCGTATGTTTTACTATGAAGGTTGGGCTTAACAGTTGGACGTCGATCACAATTTACACTCATTCTTCATGAATTGGAGACAGACAAAAGACAGAAGACAAATGAAATCCTATTAACCTGTCGAAAATTTGTGAGAGTAGTGAAGTATCAGACTGTTGATATTTGTACATCTCCAATTTATGAAGAATGAGTGTAAATTGTGATCGACGTTCAACTGCAAAACAGCAGTATGTGGGATTCCATGTACTAGCTCCGAGTCGTATCGTTGTGGATCCTTGAATCCAACATGCAGCCAATGACAATGAAAAAACTGGAACAACCACACATCACATGCAAATCAAGTGGGAAATTGCATGGGTCAAAGCTAGAGTCCTGAAATCTAACACGGGAGTGAAAAGCATTTATAAGATCTTCGAATCCATTGCTATTCAGCCTTTTCGACCAAAGAAAGTATGCTCATGAACAAGAGGTAGCCCACCAGACAACCCTTCCGAATGTCAATCCAGTAGCTGTCGCCACGTGGCCAGTAGACCTTACAAAGCACTCGCCATTTCACAATTTTTTACTCACCACGTACCAAATATGTCTTGTATGATGAAAGGTTTCTCTAATTTATGCATTAACAAAATTGTGCAATTTTTTTAAAACTCCAGTATTAATGCAGAAAATCCAGTTATATAGTCCTTATAAATCTTAGCATAACGCCACAAACC
This sequence comes from Lithobius niger, assembly GCA_023313725.1. NCBI lineage: Eukaryota > Metazoa > Arthropoda > Chilopoda > Lithobiomorpha > Lithobiidae > Lithobius > Lithobius niger. The sequence continues at coordinate 13,569 of JAHWFP010010362.1, read as the reverse complement.
GTTCTTCTCTAACTTATGCGGTTCCGGAGATACCCCTTTTTTAGTGGCATGCTTTGTAGCTAGTCGCCGATTTGGCGAGTAAGGCTAAATTCCAAGTTGCCAACTGTTGATTTCCACTCGCCAAATGGCGAGTGGCGACCGACATTGGGAAGGGTTGCCACCAGAGTATGCAAAAATCGTGACCCCCAAACTTTACTGCCGGCGTCTCAAGTGCTAGATAACTGTGTCCTCCAAACACAGACTAGCTTCTCAGGTGCCCACATGGCATGATGTTTTAAAGGGGTCCAATCACAATCCATGTAAGTGGAGGGATTAACATTTTCAAATTATAATTGTCCAATCCTCGTCTAGGTACTTGTTGCCTGCCCCTGTAGCAGAATCAGAGCGACGCGCGACGCAGTGCGGCTGGCGGTGTTGCAGTACGATTTATGCTGCACTTTTTTCTGTCTTGGTCTTTTTGCGATAATTTCGCCATAAATTGACCGATTTTGACGTTCAAATACACCATTTTACCCGTTTTTTCAAGAGCTTTGAATAGTACTATTGTAATGACGATAGGTTTGGTTGTTCTCAAGTTGTTTAGCAAAAACAACCTACAAAGATCTGGAAAAGAAGATCTCTCAAGAAACTTGTTCATGAACTTAAATGGGCTTAACTCAAAATTTTACACAATGCAAAATTCCATCTTCACACCCTATCTGCAACCCGGAGACACCAACCTCTTCCCGCAAACCGTTTTTAGTTTGTAAAAAGAACGGATGAAAATATTCTGCTTCTGGGATGCCTGCTATGAAATGATCGGAAGAGAAACCAAATTTTACGACCAATAGGAAATTTCAACGAAAAATAATTCACTAACAACAAAAGTTTCACTTGGTACTACAGTAAAACCTCTTTTTATACGAACTTTAAGGGGTCTGTTAAAAATGTTCTTATTAACCGTAGTTCTTATTAAACGGATGAGAGAAATTGGACTGCAACTTTAAAATATTCTCTTCCTTCTATTTTTCCTGGTATTTTCTTTTCATTCGTCCTTAACCTTCGCGCTTACGCAAATGGACGGAACTCTTATCACTTTCCAAGATGGAGTCAACTAGTGTTTGACGTTTTGCATGAAACGAAACGAAATTTAAGGGGGTGAGAAAAGAAACCGTTACGAACAACAAATTCGTAAAATAAGCTAGAATTGTAAATATTTGTTCGTCTTATCCGTACTTTCGTATTAACAGAGTTCGTTATAGCCGTATATATTTAGTGCTGACTGAGTAGTTGACCAACCAAAATCTTGAAAAAAGTTCTTATTAAGCGGGAATTCTTGTTATCCGAGTTCTTATTAACGAGGTTATACTGTATATAAACTATAGAGTCCCTGTTATGACTATACGAGAGGGTCCATTGGCCCCCTGGCCTGGTTGTCGGGAGGGTTGACATGTGTCATCCCATTTTTTAGTATATATGCTATTTCGTACTAATACTAGGAAAGATTGGATATAGTTCATTGTTAATTATGCAACGTAGTATGCCTTTCGACAAAGTTGAAAGAATTTTATTTTGTGGTATCAAATTTTGTTTGATCTGTTACGCTTTTCAGCTGCGGAACAAACCGACAAAGCAAAATGCCAAATGATAAAGCTAGATCTCGTTCAATCTGTCAATAATTCTTGATTCTGTGTCAACACCTTGATTAGAATGGCTTTTGAGATAGGACGCCGCTCAAGTAATAGTCACCTTCTCTTGTTGATATGGTTTTCAAAATGGAGAGCGAGTTGTATCTCAGAAGCAGAATATTTTCAGCCGTTCTGCAACAAGTGTTTTCGGAACAAAAATCTGCCAGCGTGTGTAAAGTTGACAGTTTTGCGTTGAGAATAAACATCTTGCATCAACCAGTTTTTTTCGGAATCTCTATTTGGCTTTTGCTCAATACATTAAACCTTAAGCAACTTTTTTTTTTAGGCATTTAGTGTGTAGCATTTTTTGTGTAGCTTTTACAGTGGTTGAAGTCAACCATAACAAAAGTAGTGAGATAATACCTCATCTTCGCGTGAATAACACATTCCTTCTTAAATTTTTGGTGAAGAAAACTATCCGTTCACCTACATTAGATGAGTATAAAACACCAAACTCGTAACTACATTATACTGCCGAGTTCAGAAAATTTCAAACAATGCGCTGCATCGCCCCACCATTGACCTGTACATCAACATTCGGTACCTAGCCCCACTGGGAGCCTGGCTTGTGTGCCAGCTCTGGTCTTGCTGTCTGTACCATGTGAAGATGAGTAGCACCAGTCAAGTTCATGAAGGGCACTTTCATGCGCTTGAAACGAAGGATAGCCAGAGATTCGAGGGCACGCAAGTGGTAATCACGGAGGGAATTGAATGTAAGAAGCACATACCTCCTTTCCCAAGCAATCTGATAAAAGAGGTAGATGTTGGGCAATGCCGATTCGTGGATCATCCCCTCAGGCGGGGTTCGAGAATATTACGTAACCTTGTAACCTGGTTACTGAGGAAAAAGCAAAAATTGAGGAAATCGCGGTGGCGAGAAAGTTAAGAAGCCCTAAAGACAGATCATAGAATAAAATCGCCAAGAACTAAAATTTTATAAAGTTTCCAAGGTTGTATAGATCGTTTGTGTTCTGAAAAGCCGAAAATTTCCTTCGAATAAATTTACTGAAGTTATCAAATAATTTTTACGATGTTACAATGGATTCCGTCCTACCAAAAAAGGTAAAAAAAAAAAAAAAAAAAATAGGTAAATCCGAGATTTGAGGAAATTGGACGAAAATTTGAGGAAATAAAGGGCAAGTTACAAGTGCTGTTGCAAGATTCTCGGAGTTTGATCCCCTGCAGGCTGCATGTGTACTGGATTCGGATGTGTTCTTGAGTGCGTTCGTGGTTTACTCCGGCTTCTAATTGCTTTTATGAAAATGTAGATTACCTGTAAATTTTATCATTCTTTCCGGAATGGAATGCCAATCTTTCCATAGAGGCTTCAAAGTTGTTTAGAGCCGGCCAGCTGCGTAAGCCGGTCTGCTCATGCGCAACCCCTCTATGAAAGCAGGCGAGGCGGCCTGGTATCTTTTTTTTTCTAGCGTGCACCGTGTACGGTTACGTTTTTGCCCGTTTTCCCTAGTTACATCTGTCGCTTCATCTTTCGCCATGGCTCGCCTCACAGGCCACTGAAGGTCTTCTTTCCGAAGTCGGTCCCTCCGTTGCCCTCAAGCCCTCCGCCTGTCAACCCGAGCATTGTGGTCAACCCGTCGCCGTCACCTCCTCCGGCGTCGGAATCTGTACCTTTGCTCCCGTTGTCACCTCCACTGTCGCCCTCCACCTCTCCCGTCTCCTGCGGTCAGCCTTCTCGATCCAAGCTTGCAAAACCTTGAAAGCCAAGACGAAATTGTAATCGCTACACTCTTCGAGTTCCCATCTTTTGCCTGCTGATATCCCACTTGACCTTTCTGACGATCTTCCACTCTTTTCACACCCTGCCCACGACAGCCGCTCCTAATTTTCCACTTTTGCCCTGCCAGGTTCACGATCTCATGGATCGGGCCATTTAGGGAATTTAATTACAAGAATCGTCCAGCCAAACCGACCCCACGTGAATCTTCTCACAGCGCTTCTTACACACAAGATTGGGTCACCGCTTCTTCAAGCAACTCCGGAAAGGCCATTGATCACCCCATCCTGAATCTGATAAACGTCACTGAAGTTCCAACTTTGCTTTCAGGACATCCGATTTGAATCCCGTCTTTCACCTACTACCACACTTCTGTCTCTGCACCAACGTCCCTGTGCCTCAACCTCATTGGCTCGCCCTGTCACTCCCGACGACGACACTGATCTCGACACGGCATCCGCTCTCAACAACTCTTTACGCGGCAGTTTGGATCTTTCGCCTCGCTGCACCCCTCAATCCTCCGAAGCTGACAACGATTCTCTCCACTCTCATTTCGACGACATCACCACCAAAGCCGATGACGACCCTTTACATACGCTGCTATCAGAACTCTTGAAAAAGGTTGTAGAGACTGTACCTGATTGTTTCCTCTACAAACCCTCGCCGACTGACACCAGACCTACAGAGAATCATGGTCTCACCACCGGCTTTGGTTACTGTCAATGCGACCACACACTCAAGTGTCAAGATGTTCTCGGACAATCAGTCACCCTTTTGACGACCTTTCTGCGCAATGGCGGTTACCTCCCCTTCGAATTTGGTACTGAGCGCCCCATCCCCCAAAACTGGTTCTTTCGTCTCTTTGGCGACGGCTTCGTCAACCCTCTCAACTTCGACTCGTACCCACAAAGCTAATTTCTCACAGCTGCGGTGAAAATGGACTAAAGAACTTCAATGCAAATTCAAGGAAATTTAAGTCCCCTCCAACGCAATAAAGGACAATGACAAGATCATTCGCCTCGGCCTCCGAGCAGCTTCCCAAGCAGACGTTATTCACACTGCAATCAACCCTTACGTGAAAAACTTTCTTCGAAATCCAGCCACAGAAAGCCAACCACCTTCTACAACTACAGCATTATCAATGAATTATTAAGGAAAGCCTTTTTCGCCACCTTCCATTCCTTGAACTGGCTGACGAAAGCCCTTTTCATTTCATCAGTCCTATTAGGGGCCTTAAACTCAGCACCAAACCTTAACGACTCCACTCGTCATATCGTACGGAACCAGCCTTTACATGAGTCGGACACCTTTTTTTGTGGCCTAGTTCCCAAGCTCGCCCTGCACCTAGATGTCTCTCGCGAACCGCAAAGACGGGAAACTGAAACAACATTTCAAAACTTATTACAAGAATCAGCAACGAGGACAACAAATTAAATTAAATGAACATGGTACGCTATTTACCAAAATTGTCCCTTGATCGTCACAAAGCAAGGTGTGAACTTTCGGTGGTCTTTTATCTTTTAGAAAGATCTCCCACCTTCCTCAGACACTTCGAGCGTTGAACGCCTTTTGACTTGGAGAAACAAGAAGTTGGTTTAATTTCCCACACGTTCAACGCTCGAAGAGCCTGAGGAAGGTGGGAGGTCTTTCTAAAAGATAAACACCCCCGAAAATTCGCACCTTGATTTGTGACAATCAAGGGACAATTTTGGTAAATAGCGTACCATGTTCATTTAATTTCTGTGTCACCAAGTAAAACAATGAGCCTTTCGGCCTTTCGAGGACAACAAAGCTCTTTCAACAGAGATGAAAACGCAAAGTTCAAATGCAACTATTACAACCAGAAACAAAACGAAGAATCTTACCGCAGGACCTTATCTTACCTTTCGTGACATATCTTCCATTCGCGGCAGTGGAAGAAACTCCAACCCTAGCTCCTTGTCGGACTGCCGCTGTCGCTACTTCTACCCAACCCAGGTTCAAAAAGCAAATCCCGTAGCGGTCAATGACGCCACTCATCTCCCGTCTCTGATGTGGGGGTGAGATTACCTTAAGTCCCCTCTCATAATTATAGTAGAGATCGGGATTGTTAACAGATAGCCTCGTAGTTTGGGAACATTACGTGGCAACTTGCATAGCAGTCTGGCCTTGTCTTCCGGCGATGATCGTCCACGAGTAGCTTTAGTCTTTGCACTGCGTGGGTCCTCTCTTGTCACACACGGCCTAAGCTAAATCGCTAGCTATTGCCTACACTTATGTAGCGACTTGAAGCCATGCTGTCCTATCACACACTGCACTCAACGACACAAGACACGTGATCGTGTGTCACATGCAACACTAGCATTGGTGCTTGAAGCCTGCACGCGACCACTGTTGTACATGTCCCTACCTTCCCAGCAGTCTCCTTCCAGACGGCGGCCATATTTATTACTGCTTACCAGCATGGAAAAACCCTCACCTCTGATTCTTTCGTTCTATCCATTGTCAAACAAGGTTTCCGGCCCACTTTCATCCGCAAATCCAGCCTCATCACACCTCCACCTTGGGAACACGAACCACTAACATCAACCCGTCTCACGGCAGAAGTTCAGGACCTTTTTTTCAAAACAGTCAATCCGCATAAGTCCAAACCCACTTCACCCCGGCTTTTACAGCTCGATCATTCTCCGACCAAAGAAATCAGGCAGCAGAAGACTGATTTGCAACCTGAAACCCCTCAACTGGATGATGAAAAACTCATTTCAAAATGGACACCCTAGATTCAATTCATCATTCTCTACACCCAAACGACTGGACCATCTCATTAGATCTGGAAGACGCATTATCTACACATTCCCTTGCATTCATCAGTCTTTCGCTTCTTTCGTTTTATGTATGACGGCACCGCCACCGTGTATGAATTTCAGTGCCTACAGTTCGGCCTAAATGCCACACCAAGAATCTTCACAAGTGTCTTAAAGCTCGTCCTTGTCCTTTTACATCAAAATCAAATCCAGGCAAGTGCCTATCTTGACGACTGGCTACTCAACAACCTCTGTTGCGACCAGCTTCTTCGCAACCGCTATTTCACCACCTCCCTGTACTTGAATCTTGTTTTGGCATAAACAAGAAAAAGTCAAGGTCACACCGTCTCAAGAGTTCACTTTTCTAGGGACCTCGTTCAGCCTCGCATCTGCAACAATTATGCTTTCTCTCGACAGAATAACAGACGTCAGCAACGACTGTCGCTCCTTTCGCCTCAAACCATGTCACAGTCTAAGAGAACAAGTCTTTGACAGGCACACTGGACTCCACGGCATGTGTTGTCCCTTACGGCAGATGGATGACCAGACCCTGTCACCACTTTCGCATCGACGTTTGGGGGAAAAAAATCGGCCAGATTCGGCAACAAAGCCCATGGGCGACATCTTCCTGTCCAACATCCTTCTCGTGTGGTCGAAAATCGAAAACCTGTCCGAAGTTGTAGCTCTTCACAAACCACAACCATAACTTCACCTCCTCACCGAAGGCTCCTTGGAAGGATGGAGAGCACATATAAATGACGACGAGATTTCCGGGACATGGCCAATCAACAATCAAGAACACATCAACGAACTGGGAGTGAAAGCAGTCCTCTTAGCCCTGAAACACTTCTGACCCCTCGTAATGGACAAAGTAGTCCAAGTTCAAACAAACAACACGACGATGGTAGCCTACATTCGCAAGGAAGGAAGAATTCGTTCCCTCCAACTGCATCTAATTACATCAAAAATCTTCAATCTGTGCATTACCATGAACACGACAATCTTACTCCTCCACATCCCCGACAATGGCAACGTGATAGCAGACACTCTTTTCTCGCCAGAGACCTTCGTCAGGAGAATGGTCACTAAAGACGTCCATCTGCGAATCTCTTCAACATCTGGGGCGAGCCAATGCTAGACCTCTTCACCACGAAGCACAATTCCAAACTGACCCACTTCATCAGTCCGATACCGGAGGACAGCTTGGGCAGTGGACGGCTTGAAACTCCCTTGGGAGAAATTTTATGCCTACCTCTTCCCTCCGTTCAAGTTACGTCCAACAGTACTTCTCAAGATCCAATTAATTCAAGGGCTATTCCTACTGATGCCCCCGGTTCCCTCAACTTCTAAATCTCTTTACCGACCTCCCAAGAAGCTACCAGAAGTTCCAGATCTACTTTCGCATAGGAAAGGGACTCTGCTCCACTAGAGCGCCCACACCCTACACTGACATGCGTGGCTACTATCATCAAACTCCTCGAAGAGGCAGGAATTCTTAATGAACAAGCCACAAGAATCGCAAGTTGGGATTCAACCAACAAAATCACAACAGACACTGGAAAAGATTGTTTTGCAGATGTAACGGAAGGAAAGTCAATCCAATCAATCTCCCTCTACCTGACTTACTGACATTCATCAACGACTTATTCAAACAGGGACTATCTAGTGTACAGATCATCACTAAATTGTGTCTTCAAGGCTGCAGGCAACTCTCACCTACTGAAGATGTTCACATTTCCTCACTCATCAAATCCTTCGAGATAGAACGTCTGACCATTCACCGGACTTTTCTGGATTGGGAGCTCTCAAAATTGTGCTAAACTCCCTCATGAAAGCACCCTACGAACCCCTCTGACACTGCAATTCTCATCAGAAAAACATGTTCCTAACCACATTAGCATCAACTCTACGCTGCAACGAAATCCCAGCCCTCGCCATTGATCCCACCTACTGCTTCTTTTACGAAATTGCACCGCTATACAATTAAGACCAAGAACTATCGTCCGAGCCAAAACTCAAAAACCTTCCGAACCACCGCAGTCACTCATCGTTCCAGCACTTACAAACATCATTGGTGATGAACCTGAGCGTCTTCTCTGTTCAGTACATGCCTTAAGTTTTACATAAAAAGGACAGAAAACCTCGAATTTCGCAAAGGCCGCAACCAGCTTTTCTTCTCCTTCAAGACTGCTTTTGGTGAAACTTCAGCAAGAATATTTGCATCTTAGATCAGAACCATCATCACTATTGTCTACGAAGACACCGGCAGCGACTACCCTGACAACAACGTCCGGGTGACAGCACATGAACTGAGGGCGATTTCGGCATCATGGACATTCCACTGCAACATCGCAGTCCCCAAAATTCTCGAAGCCGCATCCTGGAGAAGTCAATCCGTCTTCACGAGCCATTACTTCAGGGAGATGTCAAGACAAAAAATGGACTACACCACCTAGGACCCATCGTCGCAGCCAGACGTGTCATACCATTCATGCAAAATCTACCAAAGTGTATGGAATCTATAATGTAAAATTGTCTGATGAAAAGCGAGTTTTTAGGTGAAAATGTACAACAAATTACGTGATTTGTCGGCTTTTGTCTGATGACAGTGATTTTGTTGGGTATCCTAGATACCATGATACGGTAGATTTTGAATGTAACATGTCAATCCAACCTCCTTAAGCACTGAAAACAGATGTCCTAGAAGCAGAAGTAAGACCCATCTTTAAACAAGCGGCCCTTTTCAGGGCCACCATATCTGGCGAAAGAGATTCAAAACTCTGTTTCTGTTTTCAATGAAGTGTGAAGTGTCAACTTTTTGGGGGTGCCAGCTTGTAACCCTAGGAAACCTGTCATGAGGTGCCCACCACCTTTGCTGACGAGGTCATCTATAAACTGCTAAGATTTACAGGAAATGTATATTTTCTTAAAGGCAATTAGAAACGTCAAGATATTGTGCAGAGGGGGCACAATAGACCAACTCCACTCCTGTCCCTAATCGCTTTGGGTGATGAGACACTAGTTACGGTGGGGGAGGGGGGAGAAGGTAATTGAAGTCTTGACGTCGGCAATGGGTGGTCAAGTTCGCACAGAATCTGGTGAAGTAGCGATGTCCTAGTGGTGGCGGGGCTCAAGGGGTTGTCACATGATCCAACAGATGTCAAATTGCATTGGAGCATCATCGTCAAATTGGAGGGGGGTGGAGACCTAAGAAAACAGCGAACTCCCTGTCTTGTCATGACTGCACGCTATCACTCCTAGATGGAATGTATACGAGTACTTCGATGGGGCTGCCAACTTCCTCTTCGAGTTTTGTTTCTTACCCTCTCTCTTCGCCGAGAAAAGTGTCTTGCATCCAATTCCTTCCGTGATTTCCAATTGCGTACTCTCGAATCTCTGGCCATCCTTCGTTTCAAGTGCATGAAAGTTCCTCTCACGAACTTGGCTGGTGCTACCCATCTTCACACGGAGCAGTGTGGTTTCGCGATCCCCTACATCTTTCAAATTAATACCAGTGGTGCATGATGCTCGGGCAAAAATAAAAAATATGTTGACCTTTAATGGATACGTCAAGTAGGGCCCCCACATCAAATTTTGGGGTCTGGGACTAACTACAGCAGCAGCCCTCCCTCTCCCCTGACTGAAATTGGAAAAAAATTTACACAATGTAAACTATCCGTCGGCCTTAATGTGCTTAACAAGTTCATTCATTAATCTGAGCTGCTTACCTTTGAGAACTTCCATGCCTAACTGGCTGACTGCAGTGCTACTGCTGTGTGGTCATTGCCGTTGGATTAAATTTTGTTTATTGGTAGTACACAAAAAAATTCACAATACGCTCAAATCGAATACGTTACTCATAGTCCACAGCTTATAATTGAGGGGAAAATGTTTCAGGCTCTGCGGGCGACTAGAATACCCCCCCCACCCGTTATGGGGGTGTTCTTCTGGAGTTACCCGGTACCAGGACGGGTAACTAAAAATTCCGGGTACTCGGTGCCAGATAATGACTACAATAAACGCTCCTATTTAGCGAAAATAATAGCCGATGAGAAAGCTAAAAGTATGACCGTTTACCTCTTTCTCTCTCTATATTTCGCCCCCTTCACTATCGCTTAGCTAATGAACTGTTTCATAGGGATTGACCAATACAGAAAAATACCGATCCGATACCGATTTTTCCCCACATGCCGATCCGATACAGGTACTGATACACCGAATTAAAAAAAAGTCAATGGGCCAGAAAGTCTAACTCTTATTTCATCATTATGAAACTGGTGTGCAAGAAAAGTAAATTTCTAATTTTTTTTATCAGTAGTGGCAGGTGTACCTTCGACTGTAAAAAAAAAAAACCCAACGTACACTGCAGATAGGCCTAATCCCAATAAGCCACCTTGAATCTGGCAATGCACACACGTTGAATTCACTATAAGCTGCTGTGCAGATGACGTCATGGGTTACCAGGGGTCGAATTTCCAAATTTTGAACCAGGTGCAAATTTGCACCCCAAATCTGTTACTGGGGTGCAAAAAAAGTCTTTGGAGTGCAAAATCAAAATGTAAACCGACACTGTGGTCTCCTATTTTATAGCCATTGAAAATTCTAACATTCGGCATCTCAATAATATGTACTGTTTTCCTGCACTTTGCTTAAAACTCACTTAACTTCACTATTCAACTGAAAAACCTACACACATAGTTTAACCAAATGTAGTAAAAAAGGGAGTTTTAACTTCTTTGGAAGGAATGGTGTAACAGGAAATCTAATTCCAAGCTGTTTAAAATGCCGCAAACCGAAAGTCTCTAGCTTGTGCGGTTCAAAAGTTATGAAAAATTAAACTTGTGGTGTGCAATTTTGCACAACAAGTGTTGCTTCTGGAGTGCAAAGTGCGATTTTGGAGTGCAATTTGCCCCTGTGCATCCGAATATTTCGACCCCTGGGATACAAGCGATGCTATGCAGGAAAGGTTTCTCTCAAGCTAGGTGGATTAGTCAGCGCGCACGGCAAGTTGGTCGTAACAGTTAAAATATCGGTTAATAAACACCGATACAGATCCGATACCGTTACACAAAAAATACCGATATTAATATCGGTCCATCCCTACTGTTTCATCCCTCCACCCTCTGCCAAGAGAAGAGTGGACCAGACTAGTAACACAGCTATGTGAATGAGCTGTAAGTGCGCGCTAAACCAGACAAATACAATTTTTTCATATTGAAATAGTTTTCTGTTTTCGGCATCAATGATATTGATTTTCAAGTTTTAATCTCTTTTAGCAGTTATGTAAAAGACATAATAACTTTTTCAAAAGCTTTTTTTCGTATGCAAATTCAGATGACTTTTTTTAAACGGGAAAATCACTTATTTTTAGAGTGCCATTTAATTTCCCCCAACTTTCTTTGATTGATGGATTTTCGTAGACTACCCGGTTGGGTACCCGGAACCTGGCAGAGTATAGTTCGCAATACCCGGAAATCCCTACCTGGTACATCCCTAACGTCAAAGTGAATTAAACTCGTGTGAAAACGGCCCCCAAACAACTCTAGAAGCTCATCCATGTTTCATTTCGATTGGAGGTTTTAAAAGAAAATGTGGACCCTGGTCCATTGATACTGTTACACCCTGTATATTGCCCAATGGAGTGATAAGTTGTACATTTTAATTTCTCAATAAGGTGCTAAGCAACCTTCACCAATGTCGGTCGCCAATCACCAAATGGCAAGGGCGACTTGATTTTTACCCTTACTGGCCAAAAAAGGCTACTGATTAACAAGTCCTGATAATGAAGTATTCGTGAAATTGTTATATCTCGGGAACCATCCTAGCTAGAAACAAGCGGTTTGTGTCGTTGTACACGTGCAGAATTACAATGACTATCCAAGCAAGCATGCTATATTGTTACTAGCCTCTTAAGTCTGATTGGAGAGATACATTATTGAAAACAATGTTTAAACATAAGTAACAACACACCTGCTAAAACAATTTCTACATGGCGATTAAGTAATAGACAATGGCAAACAAATTTTAATATCTACTGGCCAAATGGCGAGCGGCACACAATTCACATTTGTTAAGGTTGGTGCTAAGTTTTTGCATATTTCTGGTGATGGGCGGTATAGGAAATTTTCGGTACGGTATCGGTATTCTGACAAAATATTTGGTATTTTCGGTATTCCGGTATCCGCCTACCTGGGTAGTTGTAGCATACCCTCGCGCCAAACTGCTACTACATGATACAGGGCATACCAAGCTGTTTTCCAATGTCTGATTTCAACATCAGTGCACCTCTGCTGCTACTCCGCCACTTTGATTGGAATCGGTCTCGGAGATCGGGTTACAGTTTAATCGTTGCTCGGAATAAACACCGCTTAAAACTAAGCATAAAATCTAGGAATCGACTGAATCTACTTTTAACAAATGCGGATAATTTACAAGATTGGCTGAATCAGATGCGGATCCTAGCCGAATTAAAAAAAAAAAAAAAACATTTGGATAGATGTTTGTTTTGTACAGACTAACTGTTCACTCTACCTGAATGATTGAGTCAACTTTAAAGACTGAGTAAATATTTTGCAAATTGTTCATTGGTTTTTCCCCTATAACTTCAGAACAGTTTATTCTATCAATTTGAATTTAGCTCCATTGGAAAGTTGGTGAAAAATCGCTTTGAATGGTATATTGGAATGTCCAAATCGACCAAAACTTGGCGAAGTTATTAAAAAATCAGCTAGACACTAAAAATGTGCTGTATTTTGGTATTATGCAAATACCGATTACGGTTTCGGTATTCAAAAAATTACCGATATCGCCCAGCACTACATATTTCTTTACAGGGCCTGGAATGCAGATTTTGATATTTTTAAAGAGAATTTCCACGTCTTCAGCTTTTCTAGTTATTAGTTACTTTCTTGCCTAGTGGGAAGGGGTGGAAAAATTTTAAAAATTTTCTAGAATTTTTTGTTCATTTGCAGAGTGTGGCAACATTTTTGTTCAGCACTCATTTATTCGCATTTTGCAGTCTTGGCTAATTCCTTTTTTTTTCTGATTAGTTAATTTATGTAAGATTTTTTTTTTAACGATGTTGTTCACAGTTAATTCATCTTGGCGGCTAACCTTGGGATCAGCTCACTGTTTCTAGATAAGATGTCTGGTTCTATATTTAACACAATGACCTAGCTTGCTTTATATGATACTTCCAAAATGAGTCATACCACAAATTTTACTTTACTGGCATAGATCAATCACCTGGATCTTGAGTTATTGTAGGTGGCAAGGAAAGTAAGTAGGTAGTGATGAAATGTACCGCCCTGTTTAGTGTCATGTTTACATTTAAGACAGAGAAAAGTAATATTTAGCATCCTATTATGTTAGAGCATTTTTTTTT
>JAHWFP010010360.1:8871-30158 GCA_023313725.1 Lithobius niger | reverse complement strand
TTTTTTTGTTTTCTGTTGATTTTTGAATATTACGTCGTCGTTTCCCGAATTATAATCTCCTTCATCTCTGTACACCCCTCCCCCCCAAGCCTCCCCAAACATAACGTTAGCACTTTATTTAAGCACTTTTAAGGTAAACCAACTCACTCCGATGAATTGTAGGTGATGTGTTTGCAGCCTAACACATTATAAACTACGTAAATAGTAACATACTGCCCTAAGACTGAAAGGATAGTCGGTATTGGCAGTTTGTATCACACAAGTTTATTACAGCTTGAGTTATTATATTTATAATATTGCATAATTAGCATACTGCAAGAGCATTGGCTGGAGACACGATATCAGAACGATGCACTAATATAACCAATCAGATTGAAGCTAGTTAACAGGAACCAAACAGGTGTAATTAATAATCAATATATTCGCACGGTGTGTGAAGACAAGGTGCACACACTGGTAGCTCAATAGCTCAATTGATCCGAGGACACAGCAGTAGGCTAATGATATTGGTATAATCTTTAAGAACAAAAGGGTACCATTACGGAGGGTTAAAATTGTTCCCGGAGCGTTCCGTGTGGCGGTGTGGGAGATGGGGAGTGTCTGATTTTGCTGGTGTGGGCCAGTGGTCGGCTTAGGATGTAGTGTTGAACTGTGGCCTGTATCCTGGGGTGCCTGTTATGTCCGTTGTCGGTAGACTTCTTGGGACTCTGTGGCCTCTGATTTAGTTTTTAGTTAAGTTAGAGAGTAAGTTTAGATTCTGAGCGAATGGTTTATAGTCCAATAAGCTCAATGAAGCATCAATCAATCAAGGTAACAGTGGTTTACCAAGTGATAAGCACACAACAACTGTCGTGTATGTAGTGATTGTTGCGCCGACAACTTTGGACAGTTCAACGCAGATCTGGAAGTCCGCATCCACGAAACATGTAAGTTGCTCAATCGTACCAGGATTCCAATTTCAAGGCCTAATAACATATCGGCATTTGGTTTCAAGCTCAAGCTTTTAGATGAAACTCGGATTCTTTCATTTTGCTCATCAACAAACTTAGAGGCAGGTTGTCACCGAATGAAAGTCTGCTGAATCTAGCACTTGCTTCCATCACGTGACGTAATGCACGAAGCCATCTCATTTAAAGGCACAAACAAGCCACACGCCTTCTTAATTATCATTGAGTGAACAGTTCCTCGTGCACCTGGTACCAAGCTATATGGATTAACGATATCACTGCCGCTGGATGCATTAGATCACTGCCATGGTAGATTATAAAGATTTTCTGTTGGTGACAACCGGCCTTTAACAACGACAAAACCCAAAGGGTTCAAAGGGTTTTAGCGAGCGTTAACCGCTTCCGGTCGTCTGCCCGACGAAGCCCTAAGGACCTAATGACAAAACGGTCAACGATTGTTTGGTGGGGTTTTAGCCAGTCAACAGTGCCACATTCTGAGCGACCCAGCATAATAGCATGCAAACGACACGCACCGAAATTGTAGTCACGTTTGTAGACGATTTTTTTCTTATTCTGAACGCATTGTTAAAGAGTTCTCTCGTTGCATCGGCAGAGATGACCGGGTGCGGTTAACGCTCGCTAAAACCCTTTGACCCTTTCGTTGCATCGTCGGAGCGTCTGACAGGTAAACAGTCTTTTGAATGTATGCTTGTTATTTTCTGTGCGGAAGAAATGTTTTCACAAATTAACGTTGGGCTTGAATTTTGATCTGTGGTACACTCTGGTAGCGGAAAATTTAATTCAAAAGTTGAATTTGTTGCAATATTGCACAAACTGTAATTCGAAGATACGAACTTATATCTTGGCTGAGTAACACAGATGCAAATCCATGCTAACCATTAAGTCCAGAGGGCTACGGATATAGATTCGTATCTCTAGTTATTAAAAAAGTTTATAAAATCGCTGGGTTTAGGATCGAATACCTTTGCTAATTGACAGGCACAGAACCCTGCAAAACATGAAAAAACGTGTCTTTTAATATTCGTCTTCTAGCCCCCAACCTGCCTTCGGTGCCTTTACCTATACACTGCAAAACAAGGACAATATTAAGAAACTGCGCAATAGTAGTTCAAACTTCAACAGAAGAAAGAACAACTTCCTATACCCCAACACGGGAACGCAAAAACGACAAAAGCACAAGAGACCAGCTTCCTGTATGCTTCCGGTAAGTTTTTCTTTGCTCTACCAACATTTTGTAGTACTATTGTACAGTTTCTTAGAGTAGAAGAATGGAAGAATTTAGGTTTCTCGTTTGCAACCATCCGTACCAAATCACCCGAGAACTATAAACCAGGCAGGCAGGTAATTTTAAAGCAGTTGATGTGCAATTGATTCCGAACGATTTGTTTTGCACTGTAAAGATAACGGTCGAAAAGCAAGGGCAGCCGAATATTTAAAAAGGCCACGTTCTGGAGCCTTTGTCTGCCACTCAGAAAATTTTATGGATTCTTTTATGGATATTACTTTCTGCACTGAAAATAGAAGAATTTCGGGCTCTGGTTTGAGCCTACAATCCAACTCTCCCGAAAACAGTCAATGCGCCACAACCACAAGCGTTGACGGTCTCAGAAGACGTTCTCAGAAGAAACGACACTGTGCGGAAACGAGTTTCCACAAATGTGCAACTCGTTCAGTGAAGAAGCAATTCTGAACGTTCTTGTTTTGAACTGTAGCTAATGATTGCAAAAACACGGACAGAAGAATATTAAAAAAGCCACTTAAAAAAAATCTTTTGGTAGAGTCCCTGACTGTTACTCAGAAAATTTAATGGATTCTTCGAAAGAGTGAGCTATTCTTTTTACATCGAAAATATAATAGATGATTTTCAGGCACTCGTTTGCCCCCAGGCCCGGACTGGCCACAGTGCCAGGGTGCTAATGGCACATGGGCCCTCGCGTACATTCGTAAGGGGGCCTTTTTAGATTTTATAGCTCCCAAGTGAAATTTCTGATGTTGATGAATTTTGTCTCATTGTTGTTTCCTGGTTGGCCTTAAAATCTGGTCCCTTCCCTGATCATTTCATAGCTGTTTTTAAATGACTAGACCAGATAAATACAGCTTAGAGACTGGTTATTATTTATTGCCGAGCAAGGGGAAGGGGAAAATAGTTTTTTGACCCAAAAGTTACACTTTCATCAATGATGTTTGTAAAAACGACTCAGCTTTTCCCCATGATGTGAGTGTTTACCCAGTTTTGAAGCTGTCAGTATCACTACTATACCTACTGTAGTTTTTTTCAATATACTTTCTAGAAAGGTATATCCTAGAAAGGTATATCCTAGAAAGGTATATTCTAGAAAGGTATATAAGGCCTGTCTTCCTGGTTTCTTCTGTCTTTCAGGTGCTGACTATTTTAGAGATTTGAGCGTATAGTTTCACTTTCTTATTGTATGAAACGCGACACACGATGGGTGTAAGGAACACCGGTGTTGTATAGAACATTTTTAACTCATCCTTGTTATTTCGTTAAAAACGAGGCACTTTTTCCTTACAACAACTACCTGTAACTTGTCGGTGAGGAGGGCTATTTAAATTATTTGGCTATAGGAAATCATTTGCAAACAGTCTCAATAAACATACGAAAAGTGCATTTTTTGAATGGGAGGGGGTTCACATAGTTTTTTTAGCCCTTTAATGGGGAGGTCAAGATTTTGTCAGGGTTTTGAAGGAAGGATCACTGAAAATTTGGTGGTCACATTATTATTTCTTTGATCCCCCCCCTCCCTTTCACGACTATAAATAATGACTTGTCCTTTATAAGCTCGAATAATCCCCCCCCCCCCCGATTGTGTTTGGGGGCCTTTTTAAACGTCATGGCACCTGGGCCTTAGAGCTGCCAATCCGGGCCTGTTTGCCCCAGCCTAGCAATCCGAAGCTCCACAAAACAATCAACCAGCCACAGGTGATTATAAAGTATAGTTGACAGCCTGTCTCTTGACTTGTCAGCATTGCTTAACCAGACCGGTGGAAACCTCAGTGTAAACTCCCCTGTCATCGCCGAAATACTACGCAATGTCACTGCTAATGAGCGAAATATTTCTTTCGACGTGAGAGCCTCACCGACAGGGTGGGTTGGACTGGGGTCCTTCCGATGTCAAAAGCCCATGGGTTTTGGACATCCAATCTGTCGCAACCTGTAGGTTCGTCAATGGTTGCAAAAAGGGCGTAGGAAAAAAAAAACACCAAGAACTAAGATGTGCTATGTGTTCTACCTGACTCGTTTTTTCTGCTTTGGGATTGTTGAAAATAGGCTTACCTAGCGTGGGGTCGAAGAAGAGGAAACAGCGTATTGCAGACATTGAGCGTTGAAATGCAATTCACATGGATAGTATTCTCTGCTTGTTCACTAAAAGGAACTGGGGATTCATTCTGCAAGAAAAACAAGATCATAATATCATTCTTGTTTTAATGGTTGTGCACGTGCCTAGTTTTCAGCATAACTGTGCTACATTGTGTACGTACGATGATGTTTTGGTTTTTAAAAGCTTACAAATGTTACATCTTTTACATACATCCGAGTTCAAAAGCTTACTATAAACAATAAACAATAAACAATAGGCTAATAACTTTGTGAATGTTTTTTTTTCTTTTTGTTTTTAATATGATATATTTTTTAAATTGTTAATTGATTTATGCTCTGATTACTTTGGACCATTATTTCTTTCTTTCAACGTCCGTATTAATGATTTGGTTTGTATGGCTGCACTAATGTGAAATTTTGACATGCTCATTATACAACAAGATAAAAATTGCCAACAGCGAATATCCACGGAACGTTGCCATTTAGTGCGTTGTTGCTCAAACTTCCTTTCCCTTCGAGACGTGCTTTGTAAAGTAGAAGTTAGAACGACGCTTTTTACAATACTAGAGAGTTAGTTTTGAACACTTTAATGGGCGCATAATTTTTTTTTTATTTCAGACTAGAAGAACAAGGAAATGAAAGCATGCAAACCACAGTTTAACCCTTTTAGTCTGTTTTTAGTTCATCCCAGGGACGTACTCACAGGAAGGGGGGGGGGAGGCAGGGAGGGGCTCTAGCCCCTGTCCTCATGGCAAAGTGCCCTTTTTTTTCTGAAAAAGTGCCCTTTTTCGGTGAAGCGGTAGTGTAAAAGAGCGTAAAAAAACTCCAAAAAAGGCCAATAACGGCTAAGAAAGTGGTGCAAAAATGGGCAGAAATGGTTGAAGTCCTACAAAAGGGGGGTAAAAAGAGGTTGAAACACGAGAAAAAAAAGTGTTCCCCAGACAAAGTTTGCTCCTTACTCTCGGGGGCCTGTGCACGTCCCTGGTTCATCCTTTTGGGTGCAACGATAGTTTTGTAGATTTGGGTAATGAAAGCTGCTTATTTAACAACATCAACACAAATATTTCATTCAAACTGATGAAATTGTTTTGAGACTTAAAAACAAACTTGGGGGTTTTGAGACTTAAAGGTTTGAAATTCATGCTTTAACATGAGCAGTCATATCCCTAATGTTTACTTTAGTCTTCTGTACAGCCGAAACGGCTGAGAAGACTATTGCAACGACTTTGTCTGTCTGTCCGTCGCCTTTATCAACCGCAGAACGGTAGCAGATAGAGACAAACGGTTTTCACCATTAGATCCAGCGACTAACAATTAGTTAAAAAACATGACAAATTAAAACATGTTGCTTTCTTATAGCTAACAGGCTTTCTGGACGTAACTCCAATGAAATAACATTTGATCGTCAAATTTAAATACTAAAAGAAAACATGCAAAATAAAAACAAAAGGACTTTGTTAATGATACACATTAGCTTCATTTAATATAGTCTCGGCACCGCGTTGCGTGGATGAATAGGCTTACTCTCGAACCAAAGTCTCAGTTAGCTGCTACTTACGAAATGAAAACGGCAGGTAAAAAATTAGGCCTAAAAGCTGAAAATTGGGCCTTAAATCACATTGCCACGGCAACATCAAGTCTCCACATAGTATTGCATAAATGAATAAGACTACTCTTGAACCCAATTCTCCTTTACCTGCCGCTTACGATATCAAAACGGCAGGTAACAATTAGGCCTAAAAGCTGACAATTACGTTTAAAATCTGAAACTAGGCCTAAAATATAACACATTTTTAACTGGCAATTGTGATGGTTATTACTTTTAGATTCATAATAGGTAGCGCTGTTGCAGTGCGTGATAAAGATGTGCACCAACACATTTTCGAAAGTAGTGGAAGTGTGCAGAAAACCGGATGCGAATAGGTAGTGGCTGCAGCCGCTTTTTTTTTTTTTTTTTTTTTTTACCGTATATGCTATTGCTGCATTGTTGACAAGCACATCAAGTCCGTTGTATTTTGATTGAAGATAATCACGAAGTTTGTTGATGCTGTTTTGGTTTGTGATGTCCAACTGGTGAAACTGCGGATTCAGTCCCTTTTTCTTCAGGGCCTCCACTGCTGCATGGCCAAGGTCAGGATTACGTGCTTTGAAGTAAAAAAAAACAAAAAAAAAAACAAGCTGTAATTAAATTTAAGCAACCTGCTTGTAATACTTACCCTGGATTACACTCACTTGGGTTAGGTACAGAATTAGAAATGATTCATTCCAATTTCAGAGTAATTGATAAAGGAATATTATGTAATCAGACTTGTACCTTTTGAAGTTTTTAGTTCGACAAGTTCCAATACAACTCGTGGAGATGCCAGTGTTTCTTAATACTACCTTACATGAAAAAACGTGCGTGCCCTCTATTGAAGCATTACAGGAAATGTGCCCTTGTAGTTAAACAAGATGGCAGCCACAATGTGTTGACCCCACGAGATGCCAGAATGGGTTACTGTATGCAAGGTAACGCTATAAACACCAACAAAAGCATTGGCGCCCACATCTAGGCGAATTTCATCATGTTGACTCTTGAGGCATATGCGTAATGGTAGGTGAAGCTTGAAAATAATTAAAGGGTGAAATATTTGTGTATCATCAAAATACTTCTTGTTACATCAGCAGTGTTTAACCAACCGATCAAAAACAAAACAATACATAAAAATGGAATTAAAACTGATTTCATGCAAATAACTACCAACAAAAGGTGGAGAAATGAAACCAAAAGAAATCATCTACACGAAATTACTTTAAAAAAGTGTGAAAGCACTGGCAAATTAAAGTCATTTAAAGTAGTGATACAGAACAAAAATGGCTGCTGGCAACTTCTACCTCCAGATGCAGTCAGTTTAGTTGACTGAAACTTTCTTTCCTGGATGCCAGTTTAGCTAAACTTGAGTGGATGCGACTCGGACTAGAAATTTGGCGGCAGCCTCGTTTGTGCTGATATCACTACTTTGAATGACGTTGATTTTTCTGTTCTTTCACACTTTTTTAAAAAACTTATACCTTGTAGCATGGAATTATATACTATCACACTACGTGTGCTCCATGCTTGTAGCTTTATTTCTTTTTGATTTCATTTATCCAACTTTTTGTTGGTAGTTATTTGCATGAGGAAGTTGAGGCGTTTTCAGAAATTCTGACTGCTGAAAGAGTTATTTTGAAATCCCAAAAAAGAGCTTTTCTTCCAGTTTGGTCAGTGTGTTTTTGACCCTCCTCTTGACAGGACCTGAAAAATGTATGACCCCCCTCCCTTCAGAGGGTCCAAAAAATTCATGACCTCCCCCTCCCGGCCATAAATAATAATTACGGTCCCTAAGAGTCTGTATAGCCTACTGTGAGTCTATAATTACTTTGAATGGTGAACACTTGGCAGTTTCTTTCACCATTTAAGGTTTTGAAAATGATGTTTTATAACTGAAACTTGTCCGATTTATTTGGTCACTTGTTCAAATAATGTTTGTTTGCTGGCATAAAAGTTCGTACGATTTTCCTAAGTAGGCTATCAATAAAATTATTATAATTATTAAATTATGATTAAGTTATTAATATTTATTAGTAATTAAGGTTTTTAAATTTTATTTTATAGCATTTCTATAAGGGTCATATTGTGAACAGATTTAGATTTTAGAAAAAAGGTTTAACTTTTAAGCTGTATGTAATACTACCATACGTCGTATGCTCTATGTAATAATAACAAATGGAGCAATAATGGGGCGAACATTGTGAAATGCTGCCGTTTTTCAATTACCTTTACTGATTTTAATTGCACATAAATGTATTTTTGGTAATTGCATTCCTAAAAACAATCTAATAGTGTGCGAAGCAAAATTTTCACCATGAACTTCGTGCCTTTCACGTGAATAAATTATTTAGTTACCCTTCCCCCCCCCCCAAAAAAAAAGTTGACTGAACAAATATTTATTATTATTATTATTACTATTAGACTGCATGGCCCATTAAGCTCAGAGCCTTTTAGGATTCATTTTTGGCATCTCCAGGAATCCATCCTTGCTTCAAGCAAGAATCCTGTATATAGTACTCCCAGGAACAATGGAGACAAAAGGTAAATTTCTAGACGAATTATAGCCGAAGCTAGATTAGAAGGTTTATAAAGTCCATATCGATGATGGAAACACGGATTTCTAAGGACGGCATAAAAAAAAAAAAACCCGGTCATATAACTCGAAATTAGCAAAAAGCTACAAGAGTGTAAATGGAACATTTAAAAATAAAATGCCCCTATGGTACATCCACGAGGAAAAACAAAGTAATCAAAGAAGTCAAGTCGCATGTTTTGGTGGAAGTAAAGTGCAACATACACTGCTTTTATTCTGGCAAAATTCAAGAAAAATATCTGGGATTCGAAATCTGTTACCGTTAAAGAAATATTTTTGTATTATTATAGAAGCAGGAAAGCGAAAAAGGGTCAACGTCTGAAAGAAATATTACAACTAAAACAATCGCATCTGCAAGAAACAAAGACAAAAGATCGCACAGAAGAAGGAAATTTTAGAAACCCTGAAATTTCTGAATATGTCTGTATTATTATTACATTATAGAAGCAGGAAAGCGAAAAAAGGGGTCAACGTCTGAAAGAAATAATACAAGTAAAACAAACGCATTTGCAAGATACAAAGACAAAAGATCCCACAGAAGAAAGAAATTTGAGAAACCCTGAAATTTCTGAAAACGCAATCGAATGTACACCAGGATTCGAACAAATTAGTCAAAATTTTATTAAGACTGGCAATTATATAGGTTGAACAAACTTGATCATGACCTTGAAAAGGTCAAAGTAGGTCATTAAATTGAAAGTCGTAGTAAATTAGGTATTAATTTTTTTGGCTCGGGCATGATGATATTTTAGTCGAGAAGGCAACTGAAATAGGTTTGCATCTGCATTTAGTAGGGGAAAGGCATTGTGCGCATGTGCGTGACGGACGACGCCGGCCGTCGACTGACAGCAGGTGCGTACACTTCTCCGATGCGATTAGTTTTTAACCGAAAGGATTCTGCCTCAACAAGCCCGTCCGTCAGCTGACGGGTCGTCACTGAACGGGACGGAGCAGTATACGCGGCAGCTCTAATTTACATGCTTTTAATCCAAACAGAAATTTTATGGCCTATGACGTGACGTGACGGAACGGAACAGAGTAAGGTCACTACAAGTCCTTCTTCATTTGCATTGCCAATTTGGGCGCGATGAAATTTAAAAGCTCAGCCGAGCCGACTTGACACGGTTAGCGATGGAAGCAAGGTACGCTGGACCATCCGTTGACGTCAGTCGCCGGAATGGGACAGAACGGAATGGAACGGAGCGGTATACGCGGCTCCTCTAATCTGTATGCTTTTAATTCAAACAGAAATTTGACGGCCTGCGAAGTGACGTGACGGAACGATGCAGTGTGCTATAAGTTCAAAGCTTGTAGCACACCTCCCCGTTCCGTTCCATTTCGTCTCGTCACATTGCAAGCCGTCAAGTTTCTGTTTGGTTTAAAAGCATTTCAATTAGAGGAGCCGCGTATACTGCTCCGTCCCATTCCGTGACGACCCGTTGTTGACGGACGCCCTTGTCGAGGCAGAATCCTTTCCGACAAAAACTGCTCCATCAGAAAAGTCTACGCATCTGCCATAAAGCGTGTAACTTGACGACTGATGGCAACGGACGGTCCAGCGCACATTGATTCCGTCGTTAACCGTTTCAGTTGGCTCCGCTGAGCTGAGCTTTTAAATTTGATTTGATTAGCAATGCAAACAAAGAAGAACTTGTAGTAACCTTAAGTAGGAAATTAAATAGAAAGTCGTAGTAAACTAGGTATTAATTCTTTACGCTCGGGCACGATGACATTTAAGTTCAAAAGGCAAGTGAAATAGGTTCGCATCTGTATTTAGTAGGAAAATGGCGTTGTGCGCAGGCGCGTGGGGGTCCGATGCGATCAGTTTTTGACTAAAAAGAGTCTGCCTCGACCACCCGTCTGTCAGCCGACGGAACAGGACGGAGCAGTATACGCTGTTCCTCCAATTTACATGCTTTTAATCCAAACAGTAATTTGACGGCCTGCGACGTGACGTGACGGAACGGAGTAGTGTGCTACAAGCTTCAGTCGACGGCCGTTGTCGTCCGTCATGCGCCTGCGCACAATGCATTTCCTCTCACTAAATACAAATGCGAACCTTATTCGGTTGCCTTCTGGAATTAAATGTCATCATATCCGGGCATAAAGAATTAATACCTAATTTACTACGACTTTCTATTTACTTATTTATGGTCACTACAAGTCCTTCTTCATTTGCATTGCCAATTTGGGCGCGATCAAATTGAAAAGCTTAGCGGAGTCGACTGAAACGGTTAGTGACGGACACAATGTGCGCTGGACCTACCGTTGCCGTCAGTCGTCGGAAGGAGACAGAACGGAACGGAGCAATGTGCTACAAGCTTTAAGCTTGTAGCACACTAATCCGTTACGTTCCGTCACGTCACATCGCAGGCCGTCAAATTTCTGTTGGGATTGACAACAGAAATTTGTCTGCTCCGTCCAGTTCCGTGACGACCCGTCGGCTGACGGACGGCATTGTTGAGGCAGAATCCTTTCAGTCAAAACTGATCGCATCAGAGAGGTGTACACACCTCCCGTCAGCTGGTCACACACTGCTCCGTTCCATCCCGTTGCGACGACTGATGTCGACGGATGGTTCAGCGCACCTTGCTTCCATCGCTAACCGTTTCAAGTTGGGTTGGCTGAGCTTTTAAATTTGATCGCGCCCAAATTGGTAATGCAAATGAAGAAGGACTTGCAGTGACCTTAACTAGGCAATAAAATAAAAAGTCGTTGTAAATTATGTATTAATTTTTTACTCTCTTGCATGATGACATTTAAGTCCAGTAGGCAACTGAAATAGGTTTGCTACTGTATTTAGTAGGGTAGGTGTCGTGCGCAGGCGCGTGACGGACGACGACGGCCATCGACTTAGACGGCACGTGCATACACTTCTTCGATGCGATCGGTTTTTGGCTGAAAGGATTCTGTCTCGACCACCCGTCCGTCAGCCGACGGGTCGTTACGGAACAGTATACGCTGCTCCTCTAATTTACGCGCTTTTAATCCAAACAGAAATTTGACGGCCAGCGACGTGACGGAACAGAACGGAACGGACTAGTGTGCTATAAGATTCAGTCGACGGCCGTCATCGTTCGTCACGCATCTGCGCACAACGCCTTTCCCCTACTAAACACAGATGCGAACATATTTCAGTTGCCTTCTGGACGTAAATGTCATCATGCCTGAGCGTAAAGAATTAATGCCTGATTTACTACGACTTTCTTTTTAATTACCTACTGAAGGTCAGTACAAGTCCTTCATTTGCATTGCTAATTTGGGCGCCATAAATTTAAAAGCTCAGCAGAGCCGACTGAGACGTTTAGCGGCGGAAGCAGTGTGCGCTGGACCACCCGTTGACGGAGCGGAACGGAACGGAGTAATGTGCTACAAGCTTTACGGTGTGCAACAAAAATCCGAACCGAAGTCGTTATTGCCGGAAACCCAGTTTAGCTGACCGTTCTTTATTTAACCTAGTAACTTTCATATGATAATAATTAGTCCACTTTATGATCTTCGTCAATTGAGATACCTACTTAATCGTCAAAGAACCAAATGGCAACAAAGAAATTTGTTTTAGCGCGACACAAACAAGTCACGTGCCTCTTAATTGTTGCGTGAAAATTAGGTAGATCCTCGCGCACCTGGGTGCAAGCTGTAACAGTTAACGATATGACAGTCACTAGATGGCGTCACGGTAGAATACAAAGAATTCAACGTGACACCATGTAGTGACAGTGATATCGTTTACTGTTAACATGCAACCAAGCGCACGAGGATGTACCAAATTTTCACTGAAGAGTGAAGCGACACGTGGCTCGTTTGTGCCGTTAAAAGTAATTTCTTTTTGCATTCCTTCGCATCCTGCAAGTAAGTGCTAGATAGCACCAAATAGACGGCGCTAAATGCTAAATGACTTTTCGTTTGGTGCCAACCCGCCTTTAACATCATTTTCTGAGTAAAAATCGAGCTTTGACAACTAACCGTATTAAACACGAACAAGCAATATTAAGTTTTAACCAAACTCACGGATCACATAATCACTGAGCAAAAGAACAACACAATGGAATTTTAAATCTATAACGTATGAACAAGTAAATCATTAAGAAACAGTAAATGTAACCTAGACCAATTTGGAGAAATGGCTGTGGACAAAGAAACGGAGCAAATGCAATATCAAAATTATTTAACAACCTTCCTGTTGATCTGTAATAAAAATAAAAAAAAAAACGCACAAATCAATAAAAAACTGATTTGAAAAAAAAATGGGTATTGAGTAACAAGTCGAAAGTCAGGCCTACATTATGTGAAAGAAAATAAGCTAGTCTTGTTTTTAAAAAATGTGTAATTCAAACAAAAATTTGACAAGTCTACATTTTCACTGGTATGATACAATTATCTGTATTTTTTTTAGATTTATAGTTTTTAATATTTTTAAAATTTTTATTTTGAATATCGATGAAGTTTAGGTTGTATACATATTACTTATTACTCACTTATTCTCTCCATTTTCTACTAATGCTGTATAAAATATTGTAAAATTTGCACGTCTCGTAATACTTTCTTAAATAAAGCACAGATTAATTAATTACTTATTAGACAATACCTGTTAAGTAGGTGACACCACTGAACTTTTCACACAATTCTTGAACGATTGCCAAACCGATGCCTTTATTGCCTCCAGTTACCTTAAAAGATGAAAGCAAATCTACATTATAATCCTGGATGCAGGCTAAAAGGAAGGCTAAAGCAAAAGGAAGGCTAAAGCAAAAAGGAAGGCTAAAAGCAAAAGGGAAGGCTAAAAGGAAAACCACTTCTCCCATCCTCACAACCCGCAATGAAAATGCACTCTCTCACTCTACGTGCATGGAAACAGGAGGCAGGCATGAGTGGTCGATCAACTCAATAAAGGTTCAATCTGACAAGTCGTCGGGCCGAACAATCACTTCTCCCCTCCTTGCTCCCGCATTGTAAATGCGCTCTCCCATTCTACCTGCATTGAAAGAGGAGGCAGGCATGAGTAGGCGATCAATCCTACAAGTCGTAGGGAACAGTGCCGGGAAAATGTCCCGGGAAATGTGTCCGTAAACTCAATTCATGATTGAGGCTTGAGGCTTAATGGCGCGTCGACAGCTTGGTCATTAGCGCCAAC
Source organism: Lithobius niger (assembly GCA_023313725.1). NCBI lineage: Eukaryota > Metazoa > Arthropoda > Chilopoda > Lithobiomorpha > Lithobiidae > Lithobius > Lithobius niger. The sequence goes on along the minus strand of JAHWFP010010360.1, from coordinate 16,553 downwards.
CACGGGCTTCCTCTAGTAAATACATAAATTATTATTAGGCCAGTACTTTCTGGAATTACGTATGCTATACGTGAGGCATCATGTGGCATTCCCTCATTTTGTATGGCAAAATATAAATACATAAAAAATTCACGATCAAAATGTTTCTACCAGTTATCCACTGCCAAATTTTAAAGGACAGTGGCACCTAATTATGTGTCACCACGCTCGAAATGAATTCCTTAAAATATTAACCTTCGGTACAGTGAATAACCTTCGGTATTGTAATCTTCGGTACAGTGAAAACTATAGCAACGACTTTTTCCGTCTGTCCGACGCCTTTTTCAACTCCGATCAAGTGAACTTTACAAAACACGGAAAATTAAAACATCGTTGCTTCCTTATAGCTAATAGACTTTTAAGACGTATTTCATTAACATCTGATCGTCGCATTTAACCACTACAGGAAGAAGTGCAACCGTAAAAAAAAAAAAACGGAATCCATTAACGACACATATTAGCTTCCACGGCAACGAGAAGTCTCGACATTGTGTTGCATGAATGAATAGGCCTAATCTCAAACCCGATAATTCTGTTAGTTGCTACTTACGAAATTAAAACGGTAGGTAAAAATTAGGCTTAAAAGTTGAAAATTAGGCCTAAACTCTAAAACTAGAAATTATATAATAGAGATTGGTGTTGCAGTGCGTGTTAGAGGTGTGCGTTTCAATATTTTTGTTGGTGGCGGTGTCAAGTTTTAATTCAGCAGCAGCATTGTCAACTTTTTGAATCTTCTGATCATTGTTAAAAACTATCAGACTGATAATTTTCGGCTTGCAGTTAAATGCCATATTATTAGCATTTTAGTCTTCTGTACAGCGAAGCTGAGAAGAGTATTGCAACGACTTTGTCCTCCGTCAATCGCCTTTTTCAACTGCGGAACGGTAGCAGATAGAGACAAACGGGTTTCACCAGTAGATTCAGCGTCCAAAAATAAGTTTAAACGAATAAAAAAAGACCTTCCGGTATGAAGCTAAAGTGACCAAAAAATAGCGATAGTGGCGGAAATGTACAAAAGACCGATTTTGAGTAGGTATAGTCGCTGCCCCCCGCTTGTTTTTACGGAAAATGTCCATATCGTTGAAGATGCAGTGTGTTTGTTTGCATGCCTGCCCTTCTACTCCTCACGAAATAGTAGTGATAAAAATGGGAGAAAGGTATCGGAAGAAAGGAAATTTCTCAGGATTTCTTGGAAGGTCTACATAAAAATGCATGGGCCTCGCGTTATAAGAGATAATAGCGTTTGAACTTTGAAAAAAAAAAACAATGATCACAGTGTTTCAGCTATCGTGAGCATTGTAGAAGACTTTATTGTAACGAATTATTCTGCGGCCTTGCCGTGCTGGAAACACCGGTTCTCGTCAGATCACCGAAGTTAAGCAGCATTGGGCCCGATTGATATTTGGGTGTGCGACCGCCTGGGAATCCGGGTGCTGCAGACATAGGGCCTTAGGGCTTCGTCGGGAAGATAGGCCTCAACCCAAAGACTCTGCTACTGGGGTGGTGAGTAAACAGCCTGTTATTGCTCTCAAACTCTCATTGATACCAACATGTAAACTATTTAACTGCCTTTTTACGCCCGCAAGAAACGGGAGGTGAAAATCCAGGGTCGCACGAACTGAGTACGATGCGTCGCAATTAGGTGCTTTCTAGGGATGTCCCGGTAGTGTGTCAACGCCTGCAGAATCAGCAGCCGCAGCTCTATCTTCTCTCTCAGTGTTCTAATGTGTTCCGTCCACCACAGTCCACTATCAAGCCAAACACCTAAATACCTCACGCAATCTGCTGGTTGGATCAATATCCCACTGACAGCAATAGTAGGTGCAGATATCTCTCTGGCACGGGAGAACAAAACCACTTCAGTTTTGGCGGGCGCTAGAGAAAGGCCCCGTTTTGCTAAGCCTGCTTAATGCACACTATGGCTCCTTGGGCAAGCCACACTAGTACGTTAGTGTCGCCCCCCCCCCCCCCCACGAACCACAAGGCCACATCATTGGCATAGCAGACTATGTTTGTGTCAAATTGCAACTCTTGCAAGACCTCATTTATGGCATTTGCAAAGAGCGCAGGACTGAGACAGCTGCCTTGTGGCAACCCTCGGTCTATTCTTGCCTGTGCAGACCAACAAGTGTTAACCCGTGCGACGAACAAGCCTCCTCAATGCTGGTCAGGAGATAAAGGATGGCATCTTGTGCACTCCTCCCTGTCCTGTATCCAAATTGTACGCTCGACAAGCAGTTATGGTACTCCATGTGCCAGTTTAGTCGAAAAACCAGCATACACTCATACACTTTCCGCACATTGGAAAGAAGTGCAATTGGCCGATAATTTCTCAGATCTGAGTGCCTGCTGCCTCTCTTGTGAACTGGTACTAACACAGTGAAAAGCCATGACGGTGGCAATGGGGGGCCATCGTAGAGCTCCTGCAGATATTGCACAAAATCCGAAGTATCTTGGCTTGACATGGCGCAGAGGCTGGCATAAGAAACCCCGTCTGTGCCTCAGCACTTTTGAGTTTGCACTTAGACAAAGTCCGTTGGGACTCAAGACTCTTGAAAAGGTCTATCCAATTCCGTCTTCTTAAACAACACGTTCCTGACTTTGGGTGGTGCTGCCCCACTGGGTAGCGAGTATACACTCGCAAACCTTGTGGTCAATGCATTAGCTAGAGGTTCCCCACTTATCACAATGCTACTTGGCTCTCCCGACGGTAGTTGTTCGTAAGCCCACAGAATTGAACTTTTGCATCCTGTGGTCGAAGTGCATGCCAAGCTTGTGATGCCGAGCCTGATGAGGTTATAGCAGTGCAGATCCTCGTGCCGTAGTGTGCTTTCTCGACTTGTGCTGTGGCCTTATAGATGAACCGTACTTCACTAGACGGACTACGCTTCCATGTGCGATATGCGTGTCGCTTGTCTTTGACTGCCTTACCACACGCTGCAGTCCACCCCACTGACTTGCGACTTATCTGACCATAAGACATGCCTCGTTTCCGGGAAAGTGTCAATTTGTTGCACCAGTCACCAAAACTGCCAATATCAACTCGTGTCCTCTTACCGTGCAGCTGCACAACCAGAATTACCTGCTTATCAGCAACAGGCAGAAGTGCAATCAGGAAATGATCACTCCCTCGTCGATCGTCGGAGACAGTGAAGCTAAAAGGTCCAGCTATCTCCGGCGAGCAGAGGAAGCGATCAAGTACCAATTCCTGCCGCTTTCCAGTCTGCATGCACATGAACGTGGGCATGTTATTAAGTACAAGTGTGAGACCCAAAGATGCAACAGCCTGCACCAGCTGACAGCCTCTCACATCACATTGCGTAGAACCACGCGAAATGATGCACATTGAAGTCACTAGCAATAATGCATGGTACCTGGAACTGTTGCAACCACGTTTGCGACGTCGAACCCAACACTCTCTGCGAAGCATGCAAGAAAACCACTGTCACCCACCTGTTGCTCATCTATACGCTAATAGCACAACGACAGGTCTCAATCTCATAACAATGCTGGTGAGCTAACAATTCAGCCACACTTGAAGAGGAAGCATTATCCTTATTACGAATTTTTTAGCACAGCCGACAGGCAGTGCTTATTAGCAATGGTGTAATAAAAAGGCGAGGCGTATAAGTTCAGAATAGAGCTCTCGCGAACAAGACACAACGATACTTGGGCACGGGGTAAGCAACATTGTCGTTGTAGCTTGTTTTAGTCAGCATTGTCAGTCTAAGTTAGGTGGAGAACCAAAATGAAATGGTCTTGGTTTTCGCTTAAATCTTCAAGTTTTAAACTATAGAGTGTGAAGAGCCTCTGGCCTCGAAATTAAACGGCCGACATGACTGAATGACTTTAGTTTTTCAATACGAGCTTCGGGATTGTTTGCACGATACTGATTTGATTTGATTTGATTTATTAACGAGCCTAAGTGGTCTACAAAACCGTTTGCTCAATTGTAAACTAACTTAAACACTAACCAAGGTTACAAAGGTAACAGAGGTAACAAAGGTAATAAAGGTATCAAAGGTTACCACAGCGTAAACTAGAAAACGTTGGCATGAATAGAATAAAGGATACAAAAAGAAGGAAAGAAAACAGGAATAACCCAAGCTCCATACTGGTACCACAGCACCTTAAGCAAAGCGAGCTGTAGCTCTACAAAACCCAAGTACCACTCTAAGCAAATGCCGTGGACCAGCAGCATGGGGGGGGGGGCATGCTCAGAGCCTCACCCAGAAGCATGGTCCCACCCTTCAGTAGCTGCTGACGGTGCTGAGCTCAGAGTGGACACGAAAACAAAAAGTGGCTAACCGTCTCTTCCGAAAGGCCACTGCTGCAAACAGGCGAATTGCACCACCCCAGACGAAACATGTGGGCACGTAGTTGCACATGACCCGTCCTCAGCCTGGAGACCAATCCCGCATCCCTCCTGGAAAGACGTCCCAAAGCGCCAGGTACAGCAGTGGTTGGATGTAACCCGAACAACATCCGTCCTGCCGTTGCCGTCTCCCACCTAGCCTGCCACTCAACACAGGAACCCGAGGCAACAACAAGACGAAGATCCCGCGGACTCATCAAGAATTTAACCACATTACTGCCCAACTCACGCCCACTCCTGGCCAGACCATCAGCAACTTCATTACCGAAGATGCCCCTGTGGCCAGGTATCCACTGGAGAGAAACAACAAAATTTTCCATCCAATTTCAATAGCTATCGGATGTGCCACTGAAAGGGACGGAAAACACCGCCTTAGAAAGCTGATACCAGCAGTCGAGTTGGAGAGGATACAGAACCGAGGCAAGCTCAAGTCAAGCTCCACATCTAGGGCGATTAAGATAGCCACCAGTTCACCCAGGAAAGAAGACGGTAGACATGGGAGAGAGTAACTGAATTCCAGACGCAACTCCGGGACAGCAATCCCCACCCCCCCCCCCACTCCAGTCCTTCTTGCAAAACGAAGCATCACAATAAATGGGAGAAACATGCTGCACACCAGCAGACACCTCCTCCAGCTAACTGACACTGGTCAGAGCAGTTGAGACAGAACCGCACCAAACCCAGGGACACGGAGGAAGCAGGACGACCGGCTTTGAAAAACCCTTCAACCCCAGAAGCAAGGTTGCCCCCAGACCCAGTGACCCCAAAAGCCCACGTGCCCATGGTCCAAGAGTGGCGTAATCTGCAATTATGCGAGCCAGCGGGTCAGCGGAACCCCTGGTAACAGCTCTCAAATAGACAACCGACAGCAGCTCTCGGGCTCTGATATCCGGAGGCAACTCCCCTGTTTCGACCAAAAAGGGCCACAACCGGGGTTGGTGGCAGGCAACCAGAAACTACACGCAAACACTCATTAAGCGCAACCTGGACACCCTTGGTAGCATGCTTGAAGCAAGCCAGGATTGGAAGATGGAAGTCTGCACATGCTCTGACATACGACCGGTAAAAGGTTGACACAACTGATCGCTTTGATCGCACAACTGAGGCTATTTCTCCTAAAACCAAACTGGGGACTGAAAAGCTTCCGAGAGCTCTTGACTTGCCAGACGAGACGGCGGATCAACAGCCGCTCGTAAAGCTTTTGTGCACAGGAAAGTAGGGCTATCGGCCTATAGCTTTTTACACTGGTTCGGACCTTACCTCTGCCCAGAACAGGGGAGAGAACCGAGAACAACCACGTCAGAGGAACAGGCGCACCATCAAACCTACTTTGAAAGTAGGCAAGCAACTCAGTGCGACCTGCCTCACTCAGTTCCTTCAACTTGGAGTACGACACCCCATCAAGACCAAGGACATAGCCCAAGCAACACAAATCCAAGGCTGCGTCCAGCTCCACCTGGTTAAAGGTAGATCAGAGGAGGGGGAAATATTCCCTTTAAACAAAGGTGGTGGTGGCCCCGTAGGAGAATCAAAAACAGAAGAGAAATTCTCATTAAAGGCTTCGGCCATGATCCTGCCGCATAAGACATCACCAGAATCCCCTAGAATCCTTGAAATAGAAGGGCGAGGGTCCTGTGGATGCACCAAAACCAAACTCGAGGGACAGGAACACCCATGGATACCTTTTCGCATAGTCTAGTGCCAAAGAGAGCCTTCTTCCTGTGCAGAATAAACCTGGTCTCCAGTGATGTTCCAATAAACTCGTAACAGCGGAAATCGCTCCAAACTCGTTTGAATCTCTGCCATGCCCTCCTGCGGTTCCTAACAGCACGAATCCAACCAGAGTGAGAACACTTCTGTTGCCCTGAACTGTGCGTCCTCTTCCCCTGTTTACCAGCCCACTGGAAGAGCCAGGGACCAAAATCGCCTGAGTCAACAATAGGGCATGCTGACTGCCGCCTCACAGTCCTGGCTACGCACCCAAGATTAAAGAGCGCCACTGGAAAGTGGTCACTGCCTATAAGGTCCTGGGAAACTTCAAAAGAGAACATATGCGCAAGTTTCGAGGAACAAAGAAACATCAAGGATGGATTCTTGTATAGTTCCATTGCACTGCCTGACGAAAGTCGAGGTTCCGTTTTGAATGACTTCCAAGTCTAGAACACCTAAGGAGTCCGCCAGCAGCCGCCCCCGGTTATCGCACCTAGTGCTACCCCATGCCCAGTGGTGCGTGTTGAAATCCCTCCCAATACCAGGGGCTTAGAAAGGGAACTCACCCACACAATCCACTCTTCTTTCCACACCAAACCAACAACATGAACAAAACCAATAGTGAGCCACCAACAATCCCACCATACATTAAATAAACACGCATCGATACCTGGGCACAATGTGTGAGGAAGAAGAATGAATGGGACCCACTCCTTAATAAACACACGAACAGCTGAGGTCCCAGGACCTGCTAGCCCGCTACAACCCTCAAGAAAAGGTACGGTACCAGGAGGGAGCTTAGTTTCTACAATTCCTAATACATCAACATGCTGATCCAGATTCTTAATCTCTTTTAGTTTGTTACCCACTCCCCTTACATTCCAGCTACAAATAATGAACTGAGTGCAAAAGAGTTACCATCCAAATGTGCACCAGTTGGAGAAGTACTACGTGGAGCACCACTCAACTCTTCACACACTTCACCACTGCATACAGTCTTGCCACCACACACACTCACTGGTATATCAAAGCAGGAAATAGCCGCCGAGTTGATGGTGGGAGAGTGGCCAATGCCATCAACTGCAAGAATATGTACAGGAGCACCACTTCCGACTTCACACACTAATGAACATCACTGAGGGGGGGGGGGAGGAAGTAACTTTTCAGCAGAAACCTTGTGATCACCTTCAAGCATTTCACATTCGTTTTCACTCGTGACAACGTCATCCTTTGCTGCCAGGGGAGCAAACCTGTTATCATCCACCGCTTGAAGTTTTAACAGAGGGCGGATGGCTGACAGAACACGACCTCTTCTTGGAGGTCTTCTTCCTACTAGTACTGAGCACCCAAGAGACAGAATCATTCTCTTGGACAACCTGAGTCACTAAATTTCCCTCTGACACTGAAGTAAGGCCCACACTCTTAGCCTCGGGAGTGGAACACTAACGGTACCTTCCTAAATGACCAAACAGAGCGAACCAATCGCACCACTGTTGGTGACAGTTTGGCTCATTCCCTGCTAATATCCGTGTTGATGCGGCTTGATTGACGTCAACAT
>JAHWFP010010359.1:8419-18556 GCA_023313725.1 Lithobius niger | reverse complement strand
TCAAAAACTGGTCGTGTAAACTTGATGAAACTCGGTGTGCGGGTAGCCCTCGTCCGTAAGCACATTTTAAGCCCAACCACAAGTCCGTGAGACCTCTGTGAGCCGAGCTATTCGAAGAAAACCCCGTCAGGATGGATGTTAACCGTCACCATTTGGACTTCAGAAAAAAAGCCAGCCCTGGTATTCCAGGGACTGGCGTTGTTGGGAGAACAGTCAGTCTGATGCTGACAAATCCCCCAGTACGAAGTTGCCTGTTGGGACTTAGTCTCTGGCAGCATGGAACGGATGTTAACCGTCACCATTTGAACTTCAAAAAAATGGCTAAGTCCCACTAACCTAACCTAACCTCACCTAACCACAGGTATGCTGTTTCTCCATAACCACTCGTGTTTTCGGTATGAAACTTGGTAGCCAGGGGTATTTCGTCCTCCTAAAGCGATCTAGCCTATCCCCAGGGTCGTAGCTCGTTTCCTTCGTCCGCTATTGACGGTCGAAGTATTTAGGCCTATATAGGCCTACACTCAAAGCCGGTTTATTTAATAGCGCTCCTTCTACTAGGGCTGTGGGTCTGAATTTTTTTGGACGTCCTGGGGGTATGGCCAGCTAGGCGCCCACCGAGTTTGAAGGGTTTAGGACGAATGGTTTGCCGATGGCGAACTTGAAGGTCTGTGTAGGTGTTGAAGAAGTTTGCTGCAATAGCCTGCGGGACGTCTTCCCGCAACTTGGGTGCTGGTGTCCCTTGCACCGGGGAAGTGCATGGTTGAAAGCCAGACGGCTAGATTGACGGCCCCAGAAGATGGTGACCCCAGAGGCAACAGCACGCGGGATGACGGACACGTGTTCCCGCAACTTGTCTGCTTGCATCCCATGGCTAAAGACCGGTGTACTTTGCACCAAGGACGTGCGGGGTTGAAGCCAGACGGATATAGAGAAAAGGAAGTACTTCTCAGTTCACCGTAAGGATGCTTTTTATCTTGTTTGAATATAGACTGTTACACCTGATTGCCGTTTCAAAAACAGGTAACAACTGCCGTTCGATGCTTTAGAGAAAGATCTATTGTAACAATATTTTAGAAAGAAAAAAGTTCACCAACGCTTACCAGAATCAGAGTTTTACTTGGCACAAAATGTTCGATATTTAGCTTCATGATTGCTTAGCTGACAAATTAGGTTGGTCTCATACTTTATATGAATTTAAGGGTAACACATAAAGTAGGAATAACATTATTCATTACCTTATTCTCTTCTAGCTACTACACTTTACATATAGAAACGTAATGCTTCAAATAGAATAACCTGGAGGGTCATCATTATTACCTCCCAATCTTAATTTACCACCAACAATCCTGTACAATGATTTACTTAAATAGACCGTTACTTGGGTTGCGTGCTAAGCCGTCTTGCAGTTCTGGACACTGAGATTATTATGTTACCAACAGGCTAGTAACTAAACTTGAGATTAATAAACAGAACTGAATATCAGGTACGTTGCATAACTAAATAACCATGACTTTCTGAGGCTTAAATTTAGAAATTCTTACCAATGTTGAAGTACCTTTGTAAAGCACGTCCCATCTTACATTTGTGCTCTGACCCCGGTAGAGGAGCGGTTTTGCTGTGAAAGAGACACAGAATGCAGGTAAGCAGTCTACAAGTGGCAGCAACTACATAATTGTGTATTTCAATGGAATACAGTAGGTAAACTAAAATCCATTAACTACAAAGATGGCATCCTAAGTAAACCCAGCCATATTACAGTACTCGGTACAAGTTCCAAGACACTGATTAAAAACTCTGTCTTGATTCATACTTACCCAGTAATTATTTTGGAAGGCATAAGGTCGATGATGGAAATAATTACAGTAAAAATAATTCGGGATTTGGAATATGGATTAGCATTTCATTTTGTTGAAACTGGGGTTAAACCTAAGTTAAGTGGAGCTACTGGTTTTGGAGGGAACAAAACACTTTTCTTAGAAAAAAAAATTAGCAGTGCAGTTTTATCCCTGTACTAAAGTAAGGCCCAAAATACCTTTAAGCCAGCTGCAAATATTAAAAGTTTAAGTTGAATTATACATTTCAAGTAAACATGTTTGCCAGCCAAATCTAATAGTATTCAACATGGCTGATGGATAAAGTCGCTACTCTGCTGAGTTCCTAATTTTTTTAATTGCAGTTTTCCTTTTCGAGTTGTAACAATTTTTTGGCTTTTTCTTATTTTTATCCTAACTGTAGCCTGTAATAAAAAATCGTTATTATGATGGCAGAATTTTATTTGTTACTAAATGTGTTGCAATGCTGGTCCTGGCGATTGGGACTCTTTGACTTTTAATTTCACGCATGCATTTGTTTTCAGCAAACCATGTAATACTGTAGTGGGGTAATTTTTACTTCTTTTTACACCTGATGATAACTCTACAAATTTTCAGTTCAGCTGGCATTTTAAGTATGGGGTCTTTTGGTTGATCTAGAACCATTATTTGAGGTAAAAGATGAAGTAGGGAAGGTTTGATTGATCTCTTATCCCTGTTGTGTATATACAAAATAAAAGGTGGTGTGCAATTTGCAACTATTGAAAAAAGAATAAGAACAACTATAAAGTGCACAAAAATCACAGTACGCAATGCACAACGTTTTAGTCCCCTAATGAAATGTTATCAACAATTTAAGAAAAATTAACAACTACGATACAAAGAAGCGTTATCAACACATCTGAAACAAATAAAAGGTGATCGAAATGTGGTGGGCAACATGAATTGTTCGTACTTTATGACTGCACTCCTACCAACTTCGGCGAAAATGGTTCTCGGAGTACTTCAAAATATTTGTAAAAAATGTAAAAGATTCAGGTTTATGACTATCTAAATACTTAAACATGATATTTCAACACATCTGAAAAATTAGTATAAATATATGCTGGCACGATATGTTCAGTTATTCAATACGTTATTATTTCTGCATTACCAACAGCCCCTTCCCAATTTCAACCAAGTAGTTAAGTATCAGAAACATAAACATGGTACATTTCCGTATCAAGTACTATCGGTTACCACCTCTTTTAAAACACCTCCCCTAACCTTACCCTAAAAGTGCAATCTAGATATTATGGAATCAATTTCAATAAACGCTTTCCTGGCATTAAAGTAGACTGAGGTACACCAACATTTAGTCGACTGACTTTATCATCTTTAATAACGAAGTAGCCTAAAGATTATTGCACTTTCTAGTCGATTCATAGTTCCTTGTATAATTAACGCATTCTATCTGACAAGAATGGCTGTATCATTAATTTCCGTCGGGCAATGGCCGAAAACTATTTTATTTGGGTCATTTTCTTTGCCTTCCGTTTTCTTTCTACAGGGTGGAACAAATAAAGTGTTGCAGAAGTGTATGTATAAAAAAAGGAAATTACATAAAAGTGGTTAAAATTGAATTTCTAAATTCTTCGATCCACTTCTAAGCCAAAAGGTAATCACCTTGGCTAGTCTCTAGTTATAGCTCCTGCAATTCCCTAGAGGTACACGATATCAATTTTGATAAAGTTGCTCAGGAAGCTAGGTCTTTAAAAAGGAAGACTAGTTTCTAAAAATCTTAAATATATAAAATTTCAAAATACAGCATTGGCACCCTCTTCCCCAGAACCCCACCTCTTATGGGGCCTTCCATCAAAAATGATAGCCAAAATGATTAAACCCATAGTACAGTGATTCAATATTTTTGTGCATTCAGGCAACTCCTTTGCAGAATTTGTACAGCTACATGTCTGGCACAATTTATGATACACCCTGTATATACGTATTTTGTAAAACATTAACTTCTTAGTAATTAATTAATTACCAATCAGTAATTAATAGCGCTCTATACTGTTACCATTACCCATTTTTCAAGCGTTATGTTTATTTTATTTTTATTTCTGGCATTTATTGGCACGAAATAATTTCTTTATTTTTTAAAATTAAAAAAAACTTCTTGTTGCTGCTTTATTACAGTCTTTCGCAGGTATTCATTTTCTAACACACCTATTTTATGAACCAAAAGCCAAAACATAAACGCCATTGAAAATTTTCTAAAGCTAGGAAGAAGACAACCTTACGTTCAGCAAAATACGTGTCGAAATTCGAATATTCGCAATTTAATGCTTTATATGAATCCAGAAAACGAAACATATACCTGATAAAATAAGAGCAGTTCAGCGGATTAGCATGGATATGTTTATGATTTCCAAATTCCTATGATGATGTAGGGTTACACAACTGAACAGTAACGACACACACTGATCAGTAGCCGATTTCACATTGGCTAGTGATGCCGGTATCCCGAGGGCACTATCACAGCTCTTTTTTACATTTGCCGTGCTATTCAATAATGTATACAATGTTTCACAATCCAAATTTGGTCAATTTTTCATATTTATAATGGTTTCGTTGCACTGCAGGAAACTTTCATTTCTGCTTTCATTTCTTTTATTATTTTGTTTTCATGCAAACCATTTACCATGAAAAAATAACATTGTGTTTGCTGTTGTCATCAGCCGCTCACTCTGCCCATCCACCAGCGCGCTCATTGCATCGACTACCGCATTTACTTACTAATGAAGCCGTTTTTCACTCTCTGCACCTCCCTCGCTTACATGAATTAATGTTCTTAAAACAGACTAGTTACGAAAAAAAAAGCAAATGGCAGGAAAGACTTTCTGTGTGTGGGCAGGCTGATGGGAGGGCATGTGTGGATTTTCTCTGCCTAGGCGTAGGTAAACCAGGCTCTGACATCTATATCGTGTCTGATGCTGATATAGGCGGTTTGAAATATGGGATGGATCCAGCAGGGTGAAATGGCGCAGCTGCCTTCCGCTTCCGACTTTAAAAAGCCGTGGAGAGGGTAAGAGTGCTTCCCAACACCAACAAGCCAAGCCTGGCCAAACTTGTCATTCAGGAGGCAGTCTGGCTCAATCGTTTGATGTAACGCTATTTGTAGCTACGTCAGCCAACTCTTGTGAATCTACGCCCAGAACGTGGCAAACTTAAGTCTACACCCAGAACTTACTACACTCAACAGACTAAATACAGAATTTACTAAACTGAACAGTATAAATCCAGAACTAGCAAACTCAACAGAACCCCAGTACCTTCCAAAGCTACAATTAGAACCAGGCAAACTCGAGAGAGCATTCTAAAGAGCACGGAAGTGACATCACCACACCTGATCAGTCTGCACCTCAGGTGGTTGATGTTTGAACGTGACTTAACCATAACGTTAGTTTTCTGGATGGACCCCATCAGTAGCGATACTTTCACTGAACAGATACTTGTGGAATGCTATGTTGAGTTTGCTCATGGTTTTGTTTGTATTAAAGGTATCTGTACCTGTTTCGAGGCTCACTGGTTTTGTTGTTTTTGACTCTGGTTGTGGAAGAAACTGTAAGAATGACCTATTGGTACCTATGTGAGCGAATATACCTTCAATGACGTCATTTTAGGTTTACAGGGGGCATCGCCAGACTTTCAAAAAGGAGGCACACTTGAAAAAAGGGAAAATTCAACTACTTTTTTTAATACCTTTTATAATTTTTTTATGGAGTTCCATGCTACCTGTGCCCCCTCCCGATTGTACCGTTTTGTTGCAGTTGACAATGGACAGGCATACAGGGATCTGAGTTACAAGAGGACGTTTTTCATCGCTTTGCTGGGCGTTTCGTTGCTTGGGCCAAAAAAAAGTTCACCGAAGCTTCATAAAAAGGCATTTTGGATTAAAAAGAGGAACGTGCCCCAATTGCCCCATATAGATACGCCGTTGTAGGTGAAAAGTTTTTTAGTTGTTGATTATAATTTTTGATTAATTTCCCTGAGGCAGATTTTTTCCCAAAAGACCACCAAAAGTTTTCATTAACCCCTTCACAGCCAGTACCAAAAATCAGGCATGCAGGTGCTGAGCCAGATTGTTGCTTTGCAGGGAAGCGCACATACAATAATTGTTAAAATGGATATAATAATTGTTAAAACACCTAAAAAAAACTGAAATGCAATTACCTTTACTTGGACTTGTGCCACTGAGCAAAATGGGTTTCACAACATAATCCAGGTTTTTCTGGGGATGCAGGACACATTTTTGTTTCTTTCCTAATGTTATTCTTCTGGCAGACTCTGCACCGTTTTTGTGGACGGTATTTTTTTGCTCTTTTTGTTTTTATGTACTGGCGAAACATAAGGCGTCGCTTCCACAAAACAAGAGCCTCATCAATTTCAAAGTTTTCTCCTGGATCTACAAGCGTCATACTTGTTTCTCGTAGGTACGTTAGGTACGGTTCGAGTCTGGTCAATGGTGCACTTTTTTTTTTACAATAGCTTGAACCGAAAAGTGCAAAAATTTCATAATGGTTTCAAATCTATTACGACTCATTAGTTTTTTGTTGAAAATAGGCGAACCACAAACTAGCAAATTTGTCGACCAATACATGGAAATTTTTTGCAAACGATGTACTCCCATAACAAACAGCAGAACAAAAAAAACGTACATTTCATCATCAACAACAACAACACGCCATTTGAGGCCACGAAAGCATCGCCTTTGCTGCGGATTTTCGGCGAAATAAATTTCAGCTCGTTTGTTGGTCTTCGTGCATAAATAACTCACAACTTACGTACTAAAAAAGTATTCAAAACATGTTGCACTATCTAAACAGTCTTCAGTACCTACTGCCGGATGAATATCATAATCGTTGCTAAATTTGGGCAGCTCAGATGGGCGAACATCGGCGAATGGGTCAGTCACATACGACCAACCCTCAGCCGGCGAACGAGCGTCATTTTGTTGGTTTTCATAATCATTGTAACTGTCTGAACAAGATGACAAACTGCTGTCTGAATCACTTACGTCTTCACTATCACTCGGATCATAATCCTCATCACTTGATTCAGCCACATCCAACATAATTCTGAACAAGCGTCGTGATGTTTACAAATATCGTCGTAACAATTAGGCCTATCGCTTTCTCACTCACGTGAAACGCGACGAGCCGGGCGTCGGCCGGCAAAGCTAAACAGCGCGCCTATTTTCTTGCGTAATTTTCTGATTGGATCCAGACTGACACGTGACTTATGACGTCACTAGATTGGTTGTAGTAAAACCTGGAATATACCACGTATGGCCAACAAATTTCTGACGTCTGCTTTGGCCGAGCCAGGTCTGACTGCTTTGTGGAAGGCTCAGTGTCTTGTGCGACGTACGCATGTACGTCGTGGCGTGCTGCATTGTTTCATTCATGACGTACGCATGTACGTCACTGGCGTTGAAGGGGTTAAGAATACTGCTTCTTTGTTGATTTGATTCAATAGCCTGGGAAACCCATAATGAATTATGTTGATTTAGGAACCTAATTCCACAAATAGGTCATCAAATCGACGTGAACAATTTTAATAGAATCGGATAATGTTTTCAAAATATATCGCAGAAAAAATTAAAAAAGTTATCATTGTTGCAAAAGAGTAACAGTAGACAGACATCGCACTGGAGGAGACACTCTTTCGCAATGGACGTAATTAATATAACGGTGTGAAAATCGAATAATGGAGGTTAGGTAAAAAACTGCAAAAACATTAAAAACTGCATGTTGTTTTTTTGGTAAAGATGTATATCCAATATTTTCATTTTAAAGGATAGAACAGAAAGGACGAAACACCATAGCAACGATGACAGGGTAATTAGACTGCATGGTATGAAGATAAATAGAGAACCAGCTAACCACGTATGAACCACTGATCTTGTTGTATTCTTTTCAGACATCAGAATTTTATCTTTTAACCAAGCTTCGTAAATCCTAAGTATACGTTTAAAATTTGTAAATGTGGGCAAAGCACGACCAATGCCAAAAGGAACATAATTCGGATCATTAGTTCAGGGATTATGAAAACTAAAACTATCGGCTGACCTTGATTGTTGACGTAGGCGTTTCCCAAGCTGATTCCTTTTTCTTTGTTTACTACGCTATTACCATGTGTGGAATCGTGAGCATTCTAAGTTGGTGTTTGTTTGCTCTATACCTAGCATTTATATAATAGCAGTACATGCTTGCATTTTACATTATTTAATCATCCAGAAATTGCAAATAAATATACAAGAAACACTATTAGACCGTGGGCCAAGGGCCCATATTGTTAACTTTATCTTATCACTGATGCATACCACGATTTTTTAAATTTTAAAATGCAAATCAAATACATCTTAGTAGAAAATTACAAACTCTACCACTTTTCGTGGTTCTGTATCCCTGTATGCCCCCTTTAGGAGTCCCCAAGTCGAGCATTCTTCAAAATGATGTAACTCCGTCCCAAACGGATGGAATTTAATATTAAAAAAAAATTAGCCGTAATGACATCTACTTCAATATCGTTCATATGCATTCTTAACCTAGTTTGGCTGGGAAATGGGAGTAAACGTGAAAAATTTGATTTTTAACATAAAATTTTACGTTCACTCATGAATTACTGCAGCACTATTGATTTTTGGCAAAAATTATATCAGGGCGAAATTAAAGTTTACTTCTTTTTCTTTCATTTGACAAATAGAAAAATGAATTGCGCTTAATAAGTCGGGAAATACTTAATTTCAAACGTTTACTTACAAGCGTTATGCCAGAACCTTCTTTCATAATAATATTAGCTACATCGCTCGCTTAGCTTGCTCCGTTGGCGGCATCTCGCTTCGCTCTAGGAGGTTTGCATGATCAAACTATGACGTCATGAACAAACATCACGCAAAAATAGTTTTTGAGGTAAAAACAAAAACTTTGACGTTATTGTTTATGGGTTTTTCGCGTATTTGAGGGTCATACTATGTAGTTACAGCCATGAGAATAGGCCTAACCGCAGGACAATATAATTATCTTTCATTTAGTCCTACTCCCTTTCTTTGTAGGTGCCTTAGTTCTAGAGGAGTAGAGGTACAAACACGCATGCACACACGCGATTTAGTATTTAGCATTTAAATTTTGTTGTGTATATGCATACTGTACTTTAATTTAACTGCTAAACGGGTTTTCTTACTGCATTTTAAATATCCGTATCAACCGTAACAGCCTTTCCACTCGTTTACTGCACGTGCTTCATTATTGACCGTTGCCGCCATCCATTGCTGCTGCACGTTCTGAAAACTTCAAGGCTTCTACGAAAAAAAGAATAAATCTGTCAACAATGATCATGGACGTCATGTATTGTTGTGTGATTGTTGCAAACGGTCATTTTTTGCTAATTCGGGACATATAGGACTAGTCCAGGCTACAAGCAGGTGTACCTTGTTTTGTTTCATATATGAAGTGTTTTGACGTTTCCTGGAGCACTTTTATCTCCTAAACCCCAATCCGATAAGTGTCATATGATAAATGTTGAGCAAAACTTTTTATAACGCTAAAAAGACGTAATTTACACTTTTTTTTGACATAGCAGGGAAAATAAAACGTCGTTACGACGTTGGGGTCCAAATATAATTTGTAACCCTCGAATTAAGCTAAATAATGGTCCAAACATTGTCTTTCTATCACTTATAGTTGCGGAGTTATGTCCCGATGAATATTAAGTCATACCACATCTTCGTGATGTTTCCTCGACGCGTGGCTCCCCTGAGGGTTAGAAACAGGTAGTACGACTTTTTTTTCGCTGTAACTCATTAACCATCAATAAATCAAAAGCATAATGTGAAGTAAAAACGTTTAGCAAACAATTATGGAAAGGTGGTATACATCCTTTACGTAAATCTTGAACCCCAAAATCATTTAATCGTTACTGTGATTTCGTGTTCAAATTGCTCTGGCGAGCCCTCTAATAGTTCGAAACAAACATGCTTAGAATTTTATGAAAGCTGAGGATCTACTCTTTCCATCAATTGTAACCGAAACAGTTTAACTTAGATAGGAATAGTCTTACACCCATTTAAAAGTGAAAAGGTAATGGCGTAGTGGCGAAAGCTTATGGTGATTTTCGAATTCAAAGTGCTCTTGTGAGCCCTCTAATAGCTCAAAACGAACATGCTTAAGATTTTCTGAAATGTGGGGATCTATTATTTCCATTAATCCTAACCGAAATTGTTTAATTTTGATAGGGACC
The DNA here is from genome assembly GCA_023313725.1 of Lithobius niger. Classification (NCBI taxonomy): domain Eukaryota; kingdom Metazoa; phylum Arthropoda; class Chilopoda; order Lithobiomorpha; family Lithobiidae; genus Lithobius; species Lithobius niger. Next base: position 8,462 of record JAHWFP010010359.1, on the reverse strand, counting down.
GTCCTATGCCCATTTAAAGGTGAAAATGTAATGGCATAGTGGC
>JAHWFP010010358.1:84066-115858 GCA_023313725.1 Lithobius niger | reverse complement strand
AACTATCTCGAGAGAGAAGAGCAAGAGCCAAGACTGATGATATGCACTGCTTCTTATTTATCACATTGTTCCAAGGACCAAATTGACTGTTCCCATATGTGAATTTTCATTTTGTTTTTGCCTTGCTTTTTATTACTGTTTTTTTTGGGGGGTGGGGAGGGTGTAGAGTCCCACTTATTTACCACTACACCACTGCTCTGCAGTCCCCGTACGACGGGTGATTCTGTTTATTTACTATTTAAATATTCAAATCTCAGTGCATGGAGAGTTGGTTTGAGTCAGGGTCGGAGTAGTATAATTAAACCAAATAAAGAATTAGGACAGGTTACATTCAGTGTACCAATGTATCGCTGTAGTGTGAACTCCCCGTGAAACCTAACAACACCATTTAGATGTTTTATTTTCAATATTTATGTAAGCACTGTAGATTGTTTTTGGTGTGGTGTCCACGTCAGAATCATAGCAGTTTCAATGCGAATGTATTCAAACGTAGGGAGGCTACGCGGAATAAGCCACTGAAGCGAGCAACTCCGATAGTCCTCATCATTAAAAAGATGCAATTTGTGACTGCTTGGATGGTTAGTTGGTCGGAAAAATGGTTGTTCGATTTATCCTCTGGAAGTAGATGGCCACTTTGTTTAAGCCTATTCGTATTCGTCTGAAACTGTATTTATAACCTCCAAATAAGCTGAAAATAAACCCTGCAACAATCATGCAACAATCACGAACAATACATAATGTTAGTCAGTGTTGACCAAAATTCGTTGTTGTGGAGCAAATTAGCTTTCAAAACTTTCAGGAACATCCGCTGGTAGTTGTCTGGCGGCAGCTGTAAAATAAGCTCAAGTCTATAACTTGTTGACTTCATGACGGTCGACATGATGGAGAGGGACTCCTCTTTCTTGTTGTTTGACTTATTGGTTAAAAGGGTCGGCCTCTGAAAGTAGCGATATCATTCATCCTGGGAAAGACTGCCAAGGTAGCTAGCTTCTTAGCTAGACAGTATCATGAAAGCAAAAAATAATAATGAAATTCAGGGCAGAAGCGTGATATTTGCATGTAAAGACAGCACTGCAGTACAGTGTACAGTACAGAACAGTGTACTGACTACACTGGTGACATGCAGTAAAATGATCATCTACATGCTTGCATAACCCAAAGTATTGCCATGCAGTTTTTACCACTAACTTTGATTGTCTGTAAATCGAGTGAATCTGCTCCGAATCCCGTTTTGGTTTATGCTTCGGCGTTTACTACGACTCTCTACAATGTTCTCTACAACTTTCAATTTACACCGTATTCTATGACGTGTAGTTTGAAGAGATACACTGATGCATATACTCTAATTTTCATTCCAAAAACACTGAAACATTAAGTCACTGTTGATGGAATTAGCATAATCTGATTGTATCAGCTGCAGGTTACTTGTGGCACTTGTGGTTAGCGGCGAGTAGGTGCACTACCAGCCCATCTTGGACACAATGCTGCAGTGGTGGAGCAAGAGCATATACATAAAATGGTGAATTATGCCCAGGAATAACGAAACCAGAGAGAACTCAGGTGGATGACCGTACTGATTCTGATATGCGCATAATAATAATAATAATAATAATAATAATAATAATAATAACATTTGTTGCGATAACAATGGGTTTTTACATTTTTAGTTGAAATCGCATGAAACATAATGGATACCTTCTTGAATGAAAACTTCCAGAAGCAAAGTACCACCAATGCTACGACGATGGTTCTCTAGCCTTATTTCGAATTGCTGAAATACAAAAATGCTTTGGTTTCCAAATACCTTCCACCCCTCCCTAGTAGACCGATTTTACAATATGGCAGAGACAGAAGTTGACAACTGAGAACGCAGTAACTGGTTGTTTAGTTCTTCACTGGCTCGACAGATATCGCCACTATGCAGAGCACGCCAACGGCATTTGCATTGTCTATGACTACCACGAGGTTTGTCGTACTTTTTGCCTCATCTACCCCCCCCCCCTCGTACTTTTTATTTGTTTATTAAAAATAAACAATCCAACATTTAACGTCAATCTGTTATTCCCATTCTGATTATTTAACATCTTTTTCCATTGTTTTATTTTTTGTTGCCGTAGAAGTTAACACTTGAATCGAAGAACCGTGCCCTACTACCAACCCAACTCTCAGCCACTCGTCATGGGTGTGTTCACTCTAAACCAATCACGGACCTCGAGGGGGGGTCACTTCCTATCCAAATACCTCATTCTCAACCAATCGGGATTCTCCGGGGGGCGAGGTGATGACGCCATAGCTAGTTTAGTACGTAAATTGAAGTATAGACAACGTACTAAAGTAGCAATGACGTCATAACCTCCCCCCTCCCCGGAGAATCCCGATTGGTTGAGAATGGGGTATTTGGATAGGAATTGGCTGAGAGTTGGGATGGTAGTAGGGCATGGTTCTTCGATTCAAGTGTTAACTTGAACGGCAACAAAAAATAAAATAAATGAATAAGTAATGGAAATAAGATGTTAAATAATGAGAATGGGAATAACAGATTGGCGTTAAATGTTGGATTGTTTATTTTTAATGAACAAATAAAAAGTACGACAAACCTTGTGGCAGTCATCGGCAATGCAAATGCCGTTGGCGTGCTCTGCATAGTGGCGATATCTGTCGAGCCAGTAAAGAACTAAGCAACCAGTTACTGCGTTCTCAGCCATCAAAAGCAGTCAACAAACGGCGTTTAAATAAGAGGAAAATGTTATAGTTTGGTGCTAAAATCTAAATGTTGCATTCTTTATTTTTGTAAAAAAAGAATAATTAAAACGATCATTTTTCGGTAGGAAAAAACTGGTCGGCAAGGCGATGGCATTCAAGGTCGTAGATAGAGCCGCTGTTTTCGAAGGCTCATCCTTTGTTCTGTATGCGTCATCAGCAGGGTGGGGACTTCTGTCTCTGTCATATCGTAAAATCGTTCTACTAGGGAGGGGTGGAAGGCATTTGGAAACCAGAGCAATTTTGTATTTCAGCAATTCGAAATAAGGCTAGAGAAACATCGTCGTACCGTTGGTAGTACTTTGTTTCTGGGATATTTCATTCAAGAAGGTATCCATTATGTTTCATGCGGTGTCAACTAAAAATATAGAAATGGGGGTGCCCATGGGGAACCCATCTGATTTTGGTGTAAAAGCTAGTCATTGTGGAAAAATGACTTCATTGTTTATCAAATTTATTGCAAAGAACCCCCTACATGCACGGCAACTTACGTTGGCACGACCCAACATATTTTAAGGAAACGTATCCTGTCTCACAAATCCAACTTCAAACGTAATGTCAAACCAACGCACTCTTCCATCACAAGATAAATACAGGGCAGTTCAAACATACGGAAAATACACAAATTTTATTTCATGAAAAACAAAACCATGCTTCGCTTAATCTAGACTTAATCCAAGCAAAATGCTTCAGTACATAACCACATTATGCCAGCAAAAATCGCGCTAAAAGAATATATTCCAACGTTTCATATGCTTGGTATTTCAAATTCTTTTACACCAGCTAACATTAGCATAAATAGCTGAAACAAACGTTCTTTCCTCACTTCAATTCTGCATTCACAGGAAAGAGGTGGAGGTTGCCCTACCTTTACTTAGGTTCTTTTCAGAATTAGTTTAAAAAAGTTATTACTATTTTTTTTAGCATGTTTGGTTTGTTGTTTTCATTCATTTCTATGTATATTATTGTGTTTATTATGAATTAAGTTTGCTAGATAACGAGGCAAGAATATCTTCGAAACATCGCATTACTGTGTTAAATATATTGAAAACCATTCTGGGTGACATTTTTGGCAACCATCTTGAATTTTTACAAACTCAAAATGGGACATCCTTTGACGAAAATTAAATGCTGAGTTTTGTAACTCAATTTTGTTCAACCTTTGGTAGATTTAGAGTTAAAAACAGTGTGCTGGTGGCCATTTCGAGATGCCATTTTTAATTTTATCAACACTTGAGTAGGTACTTTCTTGATGAAAATATAATTCTGATAATTATCCGCAACCAGTTTGAGGTTATCTAATTAACGATTCAAGAGTTACCGCCCTAAAACAGTTTTTTTGGATACCATTTAAGGCCGCCATTTGAAATGTATATTCACTGGTATAAAACCCTGTACGTACGTCGTTTGGCCTAAGTACAAAGTACATTTGCATGAATTTTCTTTCAAACCGAACCGTCCAATTCCAACTTATCAAGTTAAAATGTGCGACCAACTGTGGGCTTCATTTTTGTCACCGATCTACTCTACAAATATTTTCATCAAAAAGCCGAGTACATTAGTCGATTGACCCACAAAGTTAAAAGAATATTTCCTGCAAATTTCATTAAAATTGGTTCATACATTCCAACTGAGGAATACATGGACAGACGGACAGAGTAAAAGTCCAAATCGTCGATTTAATACTAACATTAAGTCTGTCTCTTGCATCATTGCAAGTGTTGGAATGCAATTTTTTTAATGTATTATTCAGTTAAGAGAACATTTTGCCACCAGAATTTCTACTTTCTGAATGGGATGATACACAGAAAGTATTAATTTAAAACCAATAAAGAAAACAAATAAGTGTTTTAAACAAATCCAGGAACATACAAACAACATACCCATTTTTAAGAATTAGGAAATACTTCACAAAAGTTTCCCTAAGTAACATATGGGGCAAAAATAGGTGAATGTTGTTCGAGAAGTAATATGAAAAACAATTTTCCAGAGTAGTTAGTAAGTTAAACCTCGTATGAGTAAAAAATAACTGGATTAATAAACACATCTAGTGAATTTTATGTTGTATAGTTCACGCATTTGTCACTGTTGTACAATTATGCTATACTATAATTCTACACCAAAGAAAGACACTGCGTACAAAATTGCGTATTCTCACGTTCACAAAATTCTCATTAACTTTGATTTATGCGATAGGTTTTCCTATAAATCTCATACAGCATCTTCCCAGTGGAAATCACTTACAGTCCCATAAAATCACTAAAGCTACCTCCCGTCTTACTTACAAGTGTAAGTGGATGTAATAATACACATTCAAAAAGTGTTGAATTAGTTCAACGTGTTTCTGTCATTGCTCAGCGCTGCTGTGCAAATATGAGTCACTATGATACATTGAGTGAATGATACCAAAGCTACGTTAAATTCTGTTTTTATACATGCATTAGATTTCCCTGTTAATCTTGTGCAGCATCTTTATATTGGAAATCATTGACATTCAATGGCACTAAGTGTTGAAAGGCTGTAGCACATACTCGTTCAAAAAGTGTTGCATTTCTTCAACGTGTTTCTACCATTGCTTTGCCACTATGCCACACTGAGAGAAAGATGCGAAATTAAAAGTTAAATTTCCTTGATTTCATAAATTACTCGTCTGATAGATACGATGTTTTTTTTTTTTGTTAATGTACTACAGCACCTTCATTGTCAAAATAATTGAGTGCCTCAGAATGGTACTAAGACTGCCTGCAAAGTAACGTGTAAGTATAAAAGAGCTATAGGAATACATGTCCAAAAAAGTTGTGTTTATTCAGAGAATTTTCGTTGCCGTGAGCTACCGTGCAATTAACATTTTTTTAATAGCCTTTAAGTACACACGCCAAACAAAACGACGTTTCGGAATTTAACATATGTCATCATCAAGTTTTAGCTAAAAATTAAAACATAGCAAAAACTACCTGTCACCCAGCATCAATGGTCGTTTAAAAGATATAAATATATAAATTTATATATATATATATATATATACAATTAAAAAGGAAACCCCCCACACATATCCCCTTTCAAAAAGGCGAATACGGGAGGCGAAGCAATGATCCCTGTCCTTCCTCCTGGAAATCCATGCAAGAAATACATGGGTCATGCAAATTTCAGTACCACGTGGTTCTTACGTCAAGTCTACTTTACTGAGGGTGGCGTAGCGTATTTTTCTCACTTTTCCTTGCTAGCGAACTGATTGAGTTTTAGTGTTTCAATTATAGGAAAGTATATTCTTTAACATATTTCTTTACAAGAACTAGGTGGTTATGCACTGTTGGCTGATATGTTAAAATAACTAATGATTCGATTTTATATATATTTATTTTAAACCACCATTGATGCTCGGTGATTTGTTGTGTTTTAATTTAGCTAAAACCTGATGATGGAATAGGTTAAATTCTGAAACGTCGTTTTGTTTGACCTGCGGACTTTTGAAAAAAATGTATCTCACTCAGGTGCTTCTTGTTTGCAGTTACCGTGCAATTAAGCGTCACTGTGCTACACTGAGTAAAAGATGTTGAAAATAACATTATATTTTTCTTATTTCATTAAATTCCCCTTTCATACATGCGACTGGTTTTCCTGTAAATCTTGTACAGCATCTTCATAGTGGAAATCAGCGACAGTCCCATAATGGCGCTAAGACTGCCTCCAACGTTACTCACAAGTGTAGGAAAGCTGTAAGAAGGCACGTTCAAATAATGTTCAACTCGGGTGTTACCAAAGAAAAATACCCATACGGTTCCACCCAAGTCTCTGTTGTCAACACTAACTCGTGTGTCATAAATGACATGCGCAGACGGAGAAGGACAATCACAATCTTCTTCTACAGTGGTCGCTACGAAGGCTTCCATGTATATAGCTTCAGTATCCCGTGCTTCAAGCGATGTATTGCAGGGTGGCAGGTGAATGGCGTAGGGTACGTATGGCATTCTAAAAGTAACAAAAGTGGTAAGAAAAGAGTATTGTTGTCATTTTTTAATCTCTGTTGAGTACTCGGCTTTAACAAAAGCTAGTATAATACTGGTAGTTTTCTCTTTTACGAATTGCATTCCGCAGTGAAAATTAAAAATAGAGTGCTTGGCACAAGGTTTTTTAACAGCTTTGGATTGCAACTAGTGATTAAGAAATATGATCTATACTAAAAGTAGGCTCGAGTGGCACTTGCAACGGGAATACACCACATCGTATTGTAAACAAGATAGAGGTATCAAACGGAAAAAAATTATCGGATAATACCACGTGGCGAGTTATCAGTAATAAAACCCGGAGAATGTGAGAATGATGAGTGTTGGCCATTATTAGGGTTTTAACCTATCGTGTGACGCGGAACAAAGACCCACTGGGTGTAACCATCCGACTACAAAATATTGCATCCCACAAAAGAAATTATTATTTTTTTCATGATAGCTTAGTCAGCAATTGTGTAACGGCGGTAGCCTTAACTGTAAGGTTTGTCCTCAGTCTCCCATGTTAAAGCCAAAATTTCGACGCTTATTTTCTCCCCCGTGTTTCACTGTCTTCCACTGAAATTTGGTACGTGAGCTTCATAGGACTTGGCTAACACGTGCACCAACTTTTATTAATTTCCTATTGGTCACATTGGAGAAGTCAAAACGATAAAGTAACACAAATAAAAATTGCTGTAACGTTTCACACACCGCAGTTTTTCTGTATTGTTTAGTCCACGTGAAACCTTACTGCTGTATTCAACCATTAGCTGCGTAAATAAAATTAAAACCATTTTTATTTTCAACGACACTTCCAGGTTTTCAAGGAATCACACGAACCTTGACTTACTTAATCTCTAGGTCTGTACTTGGCACACTAAAACGATTTTTCAGCGATGTTGTTTAGCCAAGTAGAATAAACCAATCACACCTTTTGTGTTTAAAAAAAAATGTGAAGACATGTGAATACAGCAGTAAGGTTTCACGTGGACTAAACAGTACAGGAACACTGCGGTGTGTGAAACCTTACAGGAAAGTTTATTTGTGTTATTTTGCTGTTTGACTTCGGATCAGTTAAACTTTACTTTAAACATCAAACGAGCTCGTTTTTATTTTCTAATATACATATCGGAGGAGGCTTTGATGCAAAGCTCGAATCTGTATTTCTGTTATAATAATAATAATAATAACATTTGTTGCGGTAGCAATGGGTCGGGCAAGGACTGGGGAGTTGCTAACAGCCAGCCACAAATACATGTAAATACCGTGAACATAATAAGGCCAAGGAATGATGATGGTAAGAGGTTTGGGGACAAAAATGCCTTATCACCAAGGTTAGACCTGCCAGGGACTCAAAGGACATCGCCAAGCGTGCAGGACATGGAAAGGGTGTGAAAAGTGTTAAAGGCCCAAAATGATGCTGAAGAATAGGTGGCTAGACTACCACAAGCGGCCTACAGGACATTAAATATTTTTTTGAATGGTATATTTTAAGAAGACGGAAGGGCTTGGGACCACCAACACAGTTCTCAAAGGGAAAAAGGGGAGGAGATACTAGTGAGAAAAAAAAAACATTTGGTGTCTGGGACTAAAGGACGTTTCAGAAAAACGTGAAGTGGTTCCTCATCAAGCAACCTGAGAAAGGTCGAAACAACAGTGCAGACAGAGTCTTTACACTGACTGCGTTCCAAATAGGAACCACGCGAACCGAGAAAAAATTCCGGTGACAGTGAAGGTTTGATGCTGGTAAGGACAACTTCCACTTGTGGCCGCGTGTACAAATAAGGCGTTGTGCAGGATCGAAAAACGGAAGGTCAATGCCGATTAAATTATGAAGTATCTTGTATGTAAGTACGAAGACGGCTTTTATATGTCGCAGTTCAAGCAACTCCAGACCCAATCTAACAAGTCTTTCGTGATAAACAATTTCCCGGAATCCAGGGAGATATTCTGTATAACGGCGCTGGACTTTCTCTAAGAGGTCAATATCTTTGACCAGGTAGGGGACCCTACAGGCGTAGCATATTCCAAGATAAGACGCACAAACACCTTGAACAGCCAAATTCTGATGGCAACACACTCAGATTAAAAAAAAACGTCTATTTACAATCATGGAGCAGCGGAATGCCGTAGTGGCGACTTTCTGGCCGTGTAAGGATGGTTTTAAATTCATAGTTAACCAAATTTCTAGGTGACTAACCTCTTCAGTTTGGGGTAAGGTCTCCTGATAAAGGAAGTACTGGGGGCACTAATTTGCAGTTCCCACATGAAATGAGGAACATTTTTGGTTGGAGAATGGGAGCTGCCACCTTCGGGACCATGCAACAACAACGTGTATCTGGGCATCTAATTTGGGTGACGGGAGAGAAGTTAATTTTCTGATCCGATCTTCAGGTCGTCTGCAAACTTCCATCCAAACGTACAAGTATCTCCTATCCTAAGATCATTTATGTAGATCACAAAAAGGGTGGGCCCGAGAACTGAACCCTGTGGTACACCACAGGGAACAGGTTTCCATTGTGAACACACATCTTGAACCATTACCCTCTGTGTACACTCCGCAAGGAAAGCTGCAAGTCAGTTTTTTAGGGTACCTTCAATACCACAGCTACTAATTTTAAGAGTTTTCTATGAACAACCGACTCAAAAGCCTTTTTAAAATCGAAATAAATGACATCCGGGGGCCCCAATATCCAATTCGGAAGGAACCCAAATTGATCATCACCAATTACTAGATGTTCATTAAAGAAATTTAAAATCTTGTCCCGTATGATTGATTCCATGATCTTACAGGCCACACATGTGAGGACAATTGGTCAGTAGTTACATGGATCAGACGGAGACCCCTTTTTCAGAATCGGTATTACGTTTGCCCTGCTCCGCATGCTATGCATTACACGTTACGCGTTAAAAGCTAGAGCGTACTGAATCACTTCAGAGTTCGTTACACCTCAATCCTGCAGAACTTCATGTACTCCTTGTTTTGCCCACAGGTACAACACAACCTTCACCAATCTTCGAGATATGTATAAAGCCCTTATACCAAGAAAAAGTTTAAACGTACTTGCACTGGAGCCTTTTCATCATTCTGGTAGATATACATTGCATTTTGCAAGCTGCAATTTCCATTGTTGATCTTGGCGTCAAGTCTAATACACCTTTGTGGACAACCTATTAAAAAAATTCACCACGAGGCAACTTAGTTGTAATTACATTAAAATATTGTGCCAAACAATTGTATGCAAAGCAGAGCAAATCACAAATTGCAAATGACTACTCGTTATAACACTTGATATTGACAATGCAATCTACATCATGCTGTAATGTTGTGTGAAGAAAAGAAAGTGAATACAGTTATATTAAGTCATCGGTGTAGTTAGCATTTTCAGAAAAGATAATCTTCGGCAAATCTGATACTTATATAGGCATAGGACAAGAACATAATTATCCTTGATGATCTCTAAAAGTAACAGGGCACCAATCAGTACACGTTTCTGGAACTACATACCCAGGTGGCGGGCATACAAATATGAACGAATCCAGAAAACCAGCAGATAGAGAAAATTAAGCACTGAAAGCATCATAATTAATTTGGCAACAGGAACTGAATCAAATGCTTTCTTTGAAATCAAGGAAAATAATGTTTGAATCTAATTGTTAGCATCCACAATTTGCTGATGCTGTTGTATGTGCCAAGTAAGTTGTTGATACAGTAACATCCAGGTAGAAACCATGTTAAAAAATGCGTTAATCAGAAATGCTCATTACACTTGAGAATAAGGTCAGCATGGACAAAGCCTTCAAGAACTTTAGAAACAGTGGAGAAAACACTGAAAGGGCTAAAGTTTCTATCATCATATTGCGAGCCACTCTTATGAAATAGGTAATATTTTTATCTAAGAATTGAGGTACTGAAAATTTGCAAGAATAAAATGGTAAGAGAGGAAGCACAATTTTTAATACACACGAGAGCCTGACTGTCCGCACCAGAAGACTACCTTGTTTGATAACGAGAAACTTGAAGGTAGAAGGAAAAACTTAATAAATTATTAAATTAAAGCAGAGCAAATCTTCTTAAGTTCTTATCATTATGCACTTGATGTTGTTAATTGCTGTTGATTTTTTACTTTTATTTATATAAGAGAATGGCACTGTAGGCTGCATCTTAGGTTTAGGAATTAACCTATTTTCAAAGAGGTTGCATTCTTGTCGGATACTGTTGACAGGAGAGCTCCGAGCATTGTAAACCGACATGACATTTTCGAGTATTTCATAATGCAGGCAACTGGCAGGTGTAGATGATTTCCTAAACTGAGCTTTATTTTTTTCTATTCGTTGGAATAATTAATTTCGGAATGAGAATTCAGGTGTCGCTCCAAATATAAGTCGGAATGTTGAAGTTTGGGCATAAAGGCCGAGAAGCTGATGTAATGAATTCTATTACATCAGCTGAATTTAAAGAGACAGATACGTTTAATTTAAGACAAACTCAGACTTATGCCCGTTGTTCTCAGTATTATCAGAGCTAGTGTAAAGAAAGTAAGAAGGAATATTCAGATTTCTCCCGTGGGTTCCACCACTCTCTTATCACATTAAAAAGAGCATATTTTCTCTTTTGAGTGAACCTAAAGAAAATAACGAAAATATGAGTCATTCAGACTCGATAACGTCAGGATTCAAATAACAATAATAATAATAATAATAGACGATTTGATGGTAGAGCAACATGCCTGGAAGGGATCATAGGATCGCTGATTCCTATAAAATTGGGTAGAATTTAAGATGCGTGTAAAATAGGGTAGGTAGCCACCTGGTCAAGGATTCAATTTATGCAAGAAAATGAAAGAAAATCAAGTTCTTTAATACAATTTACATTAATAGATTTTGTTTGGCGATTATGCACGTGATTGGCCGTTCACCGTCATAAGTCAATCAAATTTGAACTGATGGCATGAAAACTGGTCAGAGTTTGAAGCCAAAAACATGTGTTAATTTGGCTTTCCTGTCGCATGTCCAGCAGTTCCAACCAAAAACACAATGTTCACAGTGGAGCTGCTGCAGTCGTACTCCCTTTGCAGGGCTCTCAGTTGTATGTTGAGATGATATTAAAGGAGCCGAAACATGATTAGGAGACTTGGTGGATGAAATTTATCCGATCAAAGATGAAATTCCTATACCATATTTTTTTGAAGATATTTGCTAACTCCGTTGGATGGTTACGTCGTTTTTTAGTAGCGATTTTAAAGACAACCCAAACCTGTGAAGATCTATCTGATGAAATTATTTTAAATTTTTATTCCAACGTATTTACATGATCTTTGATATTTGACTCTTTAATCAAATAGGCACTTAAGTTTGCTAGTACTCACAGACTTTCTAATGTCCACTAGCATGATCTACTAGCAGACTAGGCGGATCAAGACGTCAGTCAAGGGGGAGACAGAATACCGCCATATTTTGGGAAATGGTTCGCGAACTAGCTTGAGAACTCTATGTAAATTCGTGTGATATTTAAGCATATAAAATATCGCTTATGTAATCTACTAAACATTATAAAAGCATAGTATTATCACTAATATTACCTTAAGTGATAGAAGAAAGAGCGACAATGATTTCTCAGGAATGAGTTGGTATTTCGTGGGATCGATAATATCATCAGGTAAAGTTATTATTACCTGAAAAAAATATTTTCATAGTGTTTTCATCAACACTTGTTTATCAATGAATATAAACACGAAAATATGCGGACATGCAAAATAAACTGATCGATGAAATAATCTTTCCACTGTATTATTTTCAGGCCTGTTTAAAGCAATTTTTAAAATTGCGAATCGTAAAAATAACGTACTTACAGAGAAACTCCACAACTACAAAGAAGAAAATGAAAGCACAAAATTGAATCGAATTATGTTGATAAAAAAGTGCATGAGTCAGTAAATAAAAACTTTACAGGCACACTTTCATAACTATTCGCAGAACTAATATTTCGACGTCAAAATATTTTTAAATGTGTGATGTTTTCCTCTAAACAGAAAATAACGAGTAAAAGAACTAACGCTACACTCATCCAAAATCGTTCAAAAGCTGCCTATAAATTAATTTCACAGTCAGTCATTTCATTTATAACAACGGCCACACACATTACTTGCGGGCAGCCATTTGTTAGTAGTGAAATTAAATGCCGGCAGCTTTTGAATGATTTTGGATGATTGTAGCGTTAGTTTTTTTACTCGTTATTTTCTATTTACAGGAAGACATCACAAATTAAAAAAAAGTTTTGATGTCGAATATTAGTTCTGTGAATAGTTATAAAAGGGTGCCTGGAAAGTTTTTATTTACTGACTCGTGCAAATTTTTATCAACAGTGCACTTTTTCGGTGATTTTCTTTGTAGTCTTTAAGAAGGGCTGCCAGCAAGTAATGTCTGCACACCCTGCAATGAGCTAAATAGATGATTGAAAAATTATGCTGTACGGTGGCTTTTGAATGAATCTGAACGGAAGAAATGTAATATTTTTAATCGTAATTTTAACGCAGAGGCTGAAGACATCGACTATTTAAAAATATGTTGATGACAAAAAAATCTTCCTGATTTCCAGAAATAAAATCCCAAAGGAATCGAGCGTAATGCATGTATAAATAATACGTTAAAATAATAAAAAAAGAAACAAGGCAAACTTGCATAAAAATTAAAAGACTAATATTTTGGCATCATCTGTTAATTTTTATGCAAGTTAGCCTTGTTTCTTTTTATTTTATTTTAACGTATTATTATACACGCACTACTCTCGATTCCTTTGGGATTTTATTTCTGGAAGTCAGGAAGAATTCATTTTGCGTTATTCAGCCTTTTAAAGATTTTAAATTTTTATAGATACTTTGATTAATTACTACTAATTAATTTGGCTCTCAATATTTACTAAAAAGCTGGTAAAGAAGAGAATACAATTGATCAAGCCTGCATATGTAGTGCTGCCTTATGGTCGTTTTTGTACAAGTATGGCAAAATAGGATATTTTAGTGTGATGGCTGGGCTATGTAATAAAACTGTTAACGTTTCGAAATATCACAGTCATGGAGTAAGGAGAACAAAAGTCGTTAAAAGAAATCAAACTAAACAACAATCATTGCTGTTTGAACCCAGATACGTAAATGATGTGGCCTATATACTACCAAAATTGATTTGTATACGAAATTTTATTGAAAAAGAGGGAATCTAGGCACACGTTCCCCGGCAAGTTAGGCAACAAACATCACATCAATTCAAGAGTCAAGGAGGTAAACCAGTGTAGCGCTACGCCATAGCGTAAGCATCTAATATCTTGATGCATTTTGGGCACATTTTAGGTACTTGGGGAATAATAATATTGCGGTGCAAAACCTTAAATTGTGGTAAAATGGAGAGCAATGACCCACCTGACAAAAATTAACTCGTGAAGGAATTGATTTAACTGTTTAAATGCAAAATCTGACCCTCAATAACGTAGCTAATGTGAAACTAGCTACTAGCTAGCTAAATTCTAGTCCACGCATCCCCATGTTGATTCCCATAGAGTGATTATTCATCGATACCGAGATAACGGGAAGGCTTCCAGCTATGAAATTGGACGAATGGCTGCAGTACAATACGAACTAGAAACCTTTTCAGTCTGGGGGCGTAAAGGGAATGGTGTGGGAGGGTGTGTAAGTACGAAATTATTGTTATAACCATTTTCAATAGTCTCTGATTGGACGGCCAAAGCTCTGACAATGACAACGTGCATACTAACGTGCGTATCTAGACACACACTAGTGTGTCGACACAAATCTTAACAACATTGCAAAAGAAATTGTGTCACGTCCAATTCACGAAAAACAAACAAAATGTCAAAATAAAACCCAAAACTGGTAAAGAGGCGCCATATAGTTGAGACTGGTTTGGCCTCACAAAGGAGTGATATGAACTAAAGAAAACAATATACCGTAATAATAGTTAAAAAACAAAACCAAAAACTGTTAAAGAGACGACTAAATTGAGATTGTTCGGCCTCTGAAGCTATAGTTGATGTGGCACATTATTACAAATCTGCAGGCTAGGTGAGTTGAGTCTAATATACAATTTAAAAAAAAAGAAGTGATATCTTATCAAAAACCAAAACTTGTAAAAGAGACCGTCAAGTTCCGAATAATTCAGTCCTTCAGAGGAGTGATATCAACACACCAAAACATTCGCCAACTTAATCGCACGAAATAATACTTTGGACGTTACATGAAAACTTGAACATTTCTACCGAAAGTAGCAGTGTTTTAGTTTTCATTTAACCTTTGAAATATAGTCAGCGCGATTAACTTGGTGAATGTTTTGATGTGTTGATATCACTCATATGAGGGGCCGAACCATTCAGACTTTAGCGGCCTCTCTTACCTATTTTGGTTTTTGATATGATAAGTAATACTAGTAAGTGTCACTAAAACAATATAATCATGATACAAAACTGAATTAAACTCTTAAAGAGGACTAATAGGTCGGATTAGGAGGATAAATTAATTTTTAACAGGAACAGAACTGGCAGATCAAGTTTGTTTAAATCTAGCATACAGTTTTAAAACGTGTTATAGTTATGAGTGGTTCGTGGGACACTAGGGCTGAATCTTCATCTATGGTTGAAATATTTGGATACTGCTATTTTTTATTTCAAACTTTTCAGCTCATGAGATGGGGTCGTTTGGTCAGTGCGATACCATGCTGCCTTGGAGAGACTGACACTATGGGGGGGGGGGAGATGAGGCTTAATGGCGCGTCGACAGCTTGGTCATTAGCGCCAACCTCAGTCACAGTGCAGTGGTCCGGGTTGCCACTGCACCACACATTACAGAGATATTATTCAAACCCCTAATCTAAATCTTGTCATACATCTGTACCTCCTGCAAAAATTGAAAAACACCGGACAGGAGGACAGACTTATCGCCCAATTGACGCACAATGTCATGCGGAAGATGGAAACGACGACGAAAACCATCAAGATGGCAACAATCAACAAGGAAGTGCCGGACACTATGGTCCTGTAAATGTAATGAGGTAGCTACGTTAACTCTTCTTTTTCGAGAAGTGTTATTTCCTATGAATCTAACCTGGTGCCATAATGTTCGTGTTTAAGTCGTCTGTCATGTTTCGTATTTCGTCTTTCGGACATTTTTTTGTATCCAAATATTTTAAATTGCTTACCTTTGCATATTTGGGACAATAAGAATGCACATATCGAGCAATTCTGAATTTGTAGAATGTTTCAGCCTGGGAAGCAGGTCCTAAATAAGATAACATGAGCTGTTATTAAGTTGTTAGTTAATTGAGTAACTTTTGTATCGCCTCAGTTTATCAACTATTTTCCAACAACACCTCATCTGAGCCATCACTCTTTAATTTAAGCTGTAAAGTACCAACAATCAACAATGATAAGTTCCAAATAATGAAAAAAAAAACAGTTTCATGCCTTTGCAGGGGGGCGCGGATTTGTACCGACACGGAGTTACATTAAGTCCGGAATTTTCATAAATACTGACCCCTGTTTTGGACCAGAATTATAGTAACTCCGGATTCGTAATTTGCTTTAAAAGTGCCTGCAACAATCCGGAATTGTAGTAACACGGATTTGTAGTAACACAGAATTGTAGTAACACGGTTTCCGATGTTATATGTATAGCCCCAGCAAGTGCGGCAGCGCGAGCGAGGCAGGGACGTTATTTAATCATCAACAAAATCAGGAGATACGGTAAGTCCGTGTTACCACAAATCCGGATTATTGCAGACACTTTTAAAGTAAATCACGAGTCCGGAGTTACTGTAATTCCGGGTCCAACACAGGGGTCAGAATGTTTTTGTAATACCAGAGTGAACATAACTCCGTATCAATATAATTCCGGCGCAACCTTTGCTGGACTGGTTAAATTTATCCACCCCTATCTACAACCATTAATAAAAAAAACTCGTGTCCGGAGTGCTTTTGGCTTGGTTTTATGTGTCGAGTATGTTAGTGGTGAAATAATTTATGATTAATTTCTATGAACTATTCATGTTTGCTTAACTTTGATATTTCTCACAAATATCAAAGTTAATCAAGCATTAATCATTATATTTGAGAGAAATGTCAGAGTTGATCAAGTCACTGAAACCCCCGTGCACAATTTTAATAATTTAGTAACTTTAAATTTGGAAATAGGGCATAAAATATATGAGGAAAATTTGAAAGAAATCGGAGAGTGGGTTTGAAAGTTAGAGTGCATACAGACACGGCAGACAAATAGATGGACACGCAGATAGTCAGACATTCAGACACACAGTCAGACATTCAGACAGACGTAGACATAGTTCCTTTGCTCTGCCTTGCACTATGCCACACTAAGAGCTAAAATTCAACATTAAAATTTTAATCAGTCAGATGTAATAAAACCATTGTAATCAACATTTCAAGTCCATTCAAAATGATCAACGTTAAATACAGATTAGCCTAAAGGCATACGAAGCTGAGGAGATGCCGATTTAGTTGAACTTGAGCCTTTCAAAATATTTTTTTCTCTGTACAAGGGCTTACTGAAGTGTCCGCTATTTGGACTCAGTGCAATCAATGTCGCCAACTAAAGTCGGTGACCAGACTAAAATAACATTTCAGAAAATAGAATTAATTTACACTTTCTAACCGGAAAGGCTTAAAATTATTGTGTTGAAGTCACTTAATATAAACAATACACTTAGCCAAGCAGTTGACAGATTTCTATAATGCCATTAACTGTGTGCTGCGTTTAGAATCAGAAACAAGCAACACACCAACGTCTTTAACAACATGTCGGTTAAGATTGAGAATATAGAAAGTGCTTTATCAAGATCATTATGCAATATGCACTGGTCTAGTACAAAAGATACTACCCAATTTTGTTTCTCATAAGCGCCCGCGTCAATAATTACTGGTCGTGACGCTCCTTTTTATTGTTAAATAAACAAATAAAAAATATAAAAAATCCCGCGCACCCAAAATCTCGAAAATTGTTGTTTAATTACTTTAGTTTAGGTATTAAGCATACCAGTCCGTAGCTGATAAAAGCCTGTTGATCAGCTTAATGCTGGCTGTAAACAAACTTAAAGCTGCCTAGTGATAATACCATCTATAATTGTTTAATTTGGCTAACACTGGACACACCTAAGTGTTACCATAGGTTACACGGGACGAAAAGCCAATAGGCTCGACACTGGCTAACAAAATACGGATGCAAACCTATTTACGTTGCCTTTTGGACTTACATGTGAGACTGCCTGAGTGGGGAATCGAACCCACGACCTTTGAAAGGCTGAGGATATTACCGCTGAGCCAGACTGACACGGAGTTAGTCTTACCGCTGAGTTAGCCGTGTCAGTCTGACTCAGTGGTAAGACGTCGGCCTTTGATTTCAAAGGTAGTGGGTTCGATTCCCCGCTCAGGCAGTCTGACATATAAGTCCAAAAGGCAACGTATATAGGTTTGCATCCGTATTTATTTAATTAAGTGTTATCATGCTTCATTGCCCATTAATGAAGGCCATTTTAATTGACGTTAAACTGACATCTTGGTGCTACAGACAGAAGGCCCTAGGACTTCGTTGGGCAGATGACCTGAAGCGGTGACATTCGCTACAAGACCCTTTGAATTACGTTTAATAGCAGAAGGAAAGCAACATATCTTGCAATTTAATAAACACAAAAATACCAAAAATAAACTGATTTAGTGATTGAAACTTTTTTTAGTACGTATGTGTAATACGTTAATATATATAACTAGAGGAAGCCCGTGCTATGCACCGGGCTGGTCATGAATTAAGTTTGCGGACATGTTTCCCGGGACATTTTTCCGGCACTCTTCCTGACCACTTGTCAGATTGATCGACCACTCATGCTTGCCTCCTGTTTGCATGCCGGTAGAATGGGAGAGTGCATTTGCAATCCGGCCGTGAGGAGGGGAGAAGTGATTGTGGCCCGACGCTTGTCAGATTAAACCTTTATTGAGTTGATTGACCGCTCATGCCTGTCTCCTGTTTCCATGCAGGTAGAGTGGGAGAGTGCATTTTCAATGAGGGACTGAGGAGGGAAGAAGTGGTTTTCCTTTTAGCTTTTCCTTTTCCCTTTAGCCTTCCTTTTAGCCAGCCTCCAGAATTATAATGTAGATATGTACTCATAGTATCAAAAAATTATTCACCCCCATAAAGAAAGAAATTAAATTAAAAAAACCAAAACAGATATTGAAAAACTGTACTGTTTATGAACTCAAAAGTTTTATTTACTAAATTTCTGGTGATGATGACCTCATAATAAACCTCTACATGCGCCCCGTTTGTTACTCGTAAAATATCCAGTCGAAAATAGATTTCTTCCCAAACGTTTTTTAAGCATGATTACTCATATCGTTTTTATCGCCTGAGTAAACTTGTCCCGTAATTCTTGCACACAAGTTACTTTTCTTGCATATGCTTTGTCCTTTGCAAGGCTCCACAAGAAAAAACTGGTTAACAAAAAATACTGTATGCATAAAAACGTTTGGGGAGAAATCGATTTTCGACTGGATATTCTCCAAGCAGCAAAACGGGCGCATGTGGAGGTTTATTGTGGGGCCATTATAACCAGAAATTTTATAAAAAAAAAAAATAATTTAGTTAATAAACAGTTGGCACCTTGCTGTTTTCAGTATCTGTTTTCGTTTTTTTTTTACTTTAATTTTTTATGGGGTGAGTAATTTGTGGATGCCCTGTATGTATATAGAGAATGATGTATGCATAAGTTAAGAAAAAAGATTACAATTAAACATCACAATTCAAAAAATGAATAACAAGAATGAAATTAAACTAATTTCATACAATGAACAATGCACATTACTGACAAACAAAATCAATCCACAAAACTGTATTACACATGTAATGACATTCATAAAGTTAGAAAAATGATACCAAAATTGTAAAATGTAAAATGCTATAAGTAGCAAGAGCAAAAGATTCTTTATGGATAAATATCATCTTAAGGTATGGTATAAAAAATCAAAGAATACAGAATAAATTAAGAAATTTGCTCTTTGGCAAAGAAAGAGTACACAAATAACATTACATTAAAAATAATGTATTAAAAATAAAAATCTGTGGGACTTCAAAATAATAGTAAAAAATTATTACATAAGCAAACACATACAAAACTATGATGATGAGCTAAAAGCAAACGTGTAGAGCCACTTCACAAAAATACACGGTACGTACCACAGTGGAATAATACATATGGAATAAAAAATAAAAGCTGCTACGTAGCAAATATTTTTAATAAACTAGGAAAACATAGGCTACGTTTTCAAGTTAAATAGAACTTGAAAGGCACTACTAGAAAAGATGATAAGACATTAAAAAACTGAGTAATATTTTAATTGCAAATATAACTGATTAATATATATTTTATAAATATACCCACTTTCTTAGATATGGCAAACACATAAAAAATATAAAACCCTAATATACAAATTAACCGATATAAAAAATGAACCGAGTAAATTATTAATATTCATTATTATGTTATTTAAATATTTGTTAAAATATAAACTATGTACTGTATTGCTGCTGCTCAAACGCTTTCCAAAAGAGCATTGCCACCAGTAAAGACTATTATTATTATTATTATTGTATTATTATTATTGTTATTATAACTGCTGCATATTCAAATGAATGCATTAACAGAAATAAATGTAACTGCGAAATGATTAAAAAAAGTTGTGTAAAAAACGTGCTTTCATAATGCTGTTTGAGTATTTTTTAATCAATCTACAACGCATTTTTTTAAATGCTGTTAGATTGACCTTACTTACTGGTGATATAAGTCAAACATTTTCCGTATGGAAGGTCCACATCTGCAGTAATCTGATTTACCATCTGAAAAATGTAATAAGTTTTAAAAAAAACATTGGTATTATGTATATAGACATTTAAATTAAAAAGAGACGATATATGTTCTACCCCATCTGAACATGCTTTGCACAATTCCTTAATTTAGTTAACGTAATATAATCTAAAATACTTGTTGGTTTCAGAGAACTGTTACATTCTTTTGTTGATCCAGATATGATCCAACAGATGGCCTTTTTTAAAAAAAAACTTCCAGTAAAGTAGGTGAACATTAGGAACTGTTTTGTTTGAATACGTTGTCAGATCTTCAACTAAACCAACTGATATGAGGAACCGTTTTTTTATTTGTTGACAACATAAGCATTCCTAACTTTAAGTCGATTTGGTTAAGATTATCAAGCAAGAATATTAGCAACATTTAAGCATTAAAAAACACAACGAATTCAAGAAATCAAAAAGAAAAAAGAAATCAAGAGATAGGTCACTTCACCACATACTTTGTTTTTTTTTAATGAAATAATTCATTTGTATGTGTATTTTTTTATTCTTAATGATGTTGGCAACGACATGTGGGAGCAGTTGTGCTATATCAGCAGACATGTTTTCACGCTGCTATCAAGTCACAGTGGGCCCTGGACGCAGACCCTGTACTCCTACCACCTCCCACGAAAAGAAAAAATTACCACCTAAGCCGAAGAGGTACACAGCATTTTCTTGTAGCCAATCACACGAACGACGTCTACCAGGCACGACTGAGATGATTTATAGGATAGAAAGGTTTGACTTGATAAAATCGCAGTGAATTAAACTTCTGACCCAACTTTTATTTGGGTCAGATCTCCGTCCCAACTATTTCTAGCACCTTGTAAACACTCATACTATTTCAATCCTTTTTCGAAGTGCATTGCTATTATTTGGTCTTTTAAATAGACGGTGAGAAAATGTAGGCGAGTCTTTGTGTTTGTCTAAAAATCCGTTTTGGTACTATAGGAAATAACTCTAGGGGCTGCAACGTGTCCACCAGGTTTTCTACGCAAACACCAAACACCAAAATTCCACTATTTATACAAAGGTAAATACGAATCGCTTCGTAATTCCAAAACCACCTAAAAAATTCACTTTCAATTGGTAGCTCCAGATTAAAAAAAAGTGTTGGTCTTACAAGACACACTGAAGCTACAAGAATACTATGTGCTTCCTTTCTGATTGATTTCAAGCAGTCATGTGTATGAATTGATTATCAGCCATACCTATAGAAGAACCATCAGAGGCCACCTTACAACAGTCGCAATCATCTAGAATAACCCAAGACACCGTGAGGTGGCTTATTTAAAAATCCTGGTAGTGACGACTATACCACGTTTTGGAGATAAATATTAATACTAGGTATAGGTTCGGCTTATGTATCCCCCACGTAAACAAATGAACTCTCAAAGCGCCAAAATACTTATGTTGTATCGAAATAAAAATTCCCCCACAAAAAAAATTCTTTAAGATGCATCACTAAGTCCATTCAGGTTACCCTGTTGTGAGCTTTGAAAGCTTGATCTTGACTCGTTGGTCTTGACTCGTTGGATTGAAAGCAGATCTTATATTTGTCTGCAGGATCCATCACATACAACTCTCTGAACTCTCTTCAACTCTCTTCAATTTCAGTTTAGTCACTCAGATAATAGGTCACAGCTTTGAAGACAAGCAATTATTTTTGGTTGAAGGGAGCCCAAGTTACCTCCAGAATTTTCCAGGTAGCATCTTCATTAAGGCACAGCTGTTACAAGAAATAGTAGATGCCAAATCAATAAGTTGCTGATTAGCTAGAATTCTGGGTTAAATGGAGACTTAGTTGCCTATGACGTTTATTAAGAGTGTTGGCATGATAACAAATGTGCCACTTTTGATTGCTGTTCATACCTCCATAAAGAACTAAGTAACTCATTTTATTTTGCACATGGACATGACGATTTAGGTGATGAATCAATAAATCGATGATAAAGTAGAATTTCTGGTTAAAATAAAGCCTCAGTTTCATCCAGAAGGTATTTAGTTAAACATTTTTAGTATGAGTGTGGGGAATATAATGAAAGTGCAAAATTTGATTGATGATTGGTTGGTATTCTTTGTTGGTTTCAGTTACCTGAAGAAAGGATTCAGAAATTCATCTGCTTTACTGTGATAACTGAGTGTGGCCGGTGCAGTGAAGACGCCAAATCAGTGATTTGATAACGGGTTATGGTTCTTGGTTGAATAAAGCCTATTGCATTCATAAAGGATCTAGTTAGTCATCTTCATTGATAGCTCTCGTGCAGTCACAAAGATGAAGATGCCAAATCAGTGATTTGATAACGGGTTATGATTCTTGGTTGAATAGAGCCTATTGCATTCATAAAGGATCTAGTTAGTCATCTTCATTGATAGCTCTCGTGCAGTCACAAAGATGAAGATGTCAAGTCAGTGATTTGGTGATGGGCTAATATTTTTAGATGAATGCAATTACCTACAGAATTGCCTTCAGAATGATTTAAATAATCCTCTTCATTATCATCTCAGGATGGACACAAGGGTAATAATGCTAAGTCAATGATTTTCTGATTGGATAAAATTTTTGGTTGAATGAAATCTATTACTCTCGTAAAGAATTTAATGAATCATCTTCATTGTCATATCAGTTTTGGGCAAAAATTTAGGAATGATAAGTCAATGATTTTGAAAACGGAATAAAATTACTAGTTCTAGTATAAGCGTAGGATGAAGTTGCCATATCAATGATTTGATGATGGCTAATGTTCTTCTTAAATAATAATAATAATAATAATAAAAGTTTTCCACCAAAGAAGGGTAGAGAAAGTGAGAAATTGAGCATTAATGCGCCACTAACATCAACCATCAAAAATTTAAACAAGGAGATTAAAAAGTAAGTCATGTAAGTTTATCAACGGCTTCTGAACGATCAGTTGAAAATTTGACATGCTTGCTTCTAGATATCATTCTATGTGTCAACTTTCAGAAGTTTATGTCTGATTTATGCCGTGTCATTGTCACGTCTTTCATTTCATGTCTTTCACTTAGAAAAATCAATAAAACTGGGTAGTAGGGTTTATTGTATTGACTTTCTAAGACTAAATTAATCTAACAGTGATTTAGGCTAACGGAATGTTCATACATAATGTAATGGTGGAGGGGAGGTCTATATGGCATTATGGAATATTAGCGAGGAAGGGGGAGTAAAATGTTCTTCAGAAATAAACTGCTAATGAACATTATTTTACCTAATAAATAAAATAATGAAAGCAACGTATCACAGTATTTTGCAGTTAATTCATGTCTTAATAACGTCGAAATTATTTTCGAGATTTATTAATGACCTGTAGAAATGGTCTGAAGTTGCAACTTTAACCCTTTACCTCCTTTTCCAAGGAGTAACACTCGAATTGGAAAAAACCTTGAGTGTTACCTTACAAGGTGAGGGGGAGATGGGCTTGATACCGTGTTATCAGAATGAGAGGTGATAAAAAAGATGGGGGGGGGAATGAGGCTTAATGGCGCGTCGACAGCTTGGTCATTAGCGCCAACCTCAGTCACAGTGCAGTGGTCCGGGTTGCCACTGCACCACACATTACAGAGATATTATTCAAACCCCTAACCTAAATCTTGTCATACATCTGTACCTCCTGCAAAAATTGAAAAACACCGGACAGGAGGACAGACTTATCGCCCAATTGACGCACAATGTCATGCGGAAGATGGAAACGACGACGAAAACCCTCAAGATGGCAACAACCAACAAGGAAGTGCCGGACCGTAAGTGGCCGCCGACACCAATAACATTCAGGAGGGTCAACCCCCCGCAAAAGGAAACAGTGAGTAAGTCGAGTGTGACCAATGCGCAAACGGGCCAACACCACCTCCTCACGGCGACTGCGGCGACACGCCGAGTGCCATTCCTCAACAGTGCCTTTAATAGCTCGTAATTTATTGCCGTCCTGTCGATCCCACGAGGCTTGCCAAAAAGCGTGTAACCTTAGACGCAGAGTTGGAAAAGCGTCCGAGGGAACAAGGCTGAGATCCCTTCCGAGAGGGCCAGAAAGGGCCCCTTTTGCTGCAGAATCCGCTTGCTCATTTCCACCTATCCCAACATGGCCCGGGATCCAGCAGAAAAGCACGGTTTTCCGCTGGCCAGGCAAGCGGGAAAGCAAAGCTTGGACACGTTGTGTCAAGGGGTTCCGAGGATTGTAAGTCGCCAAGGACTCCAGGGCACTCATGGAATTACTGAAGATAATGAAATGCGTGCCCTGAAGGCCAAGGATCCATTCCACCGCCAAACCGAGAGCCAAGAGCTCTGCAGAAAACACAGAATAGCCTGATGGAAGGCGATGGGCAACCGTCACTCCCTTACAAACACAAGCACAAGCCACGCCAGCGTCTGACTTCGACCCATCAGTAAACAGCCGCTGATAACCGGCGTACTGAGAACACAGCCGCCGGAACTCCTGCAAGTACCTTGCTGGCAGAGTGGAACCTTTTGGGAGGGACGCCAGAGCGAAATGAAAATGCCACTTGGGACAAGCCAAGGGGCCACTGGCATCCCCCCAAGCCTCAAGACGCTGGGCATTTCAAAGGCTATCTCCTGACAGGACTGCTGGAGCCTATCGCGGAAATCACCCTTACCCACCCAGCGTCTACCGACTCGCAAGTCTGGCCCAAAAACCATGGACCAAGCAGGACTGGATTCCACAGAACGTAAACGCACAGCATACTGAATGGCCAGCTGCCGCCGACGAATGGCCAAAGGTGGCTCCGAGGCCTCAGCATAGAGGCTGACCACTGGAGAAGTCCGAAATGCCCCAGTCGCCACTCGCAGGCCACTGTGATGCACAGTGTCCAACACCTGGAGAGTCGAGTCACTAGCCGAACCATACACCATGCACGCATAATCAAGTTTGCTGCGGACAAGGGCTCTGTAGAGGCGCAACATGGCAGTGCGATCGGCACCCCATGAAGTGCCCGACAGAACCCGCAAGATGTTAAATGCCCGCAAAGACTTGTCTTTAAGTTGTCGCAAGTGTGGAAGCCAAGATAACCTGGAATCGAACACCAGACCCAGGAAACGTGCCTGTGGGACAACAGGAATCTGCGCCTGCCCCAAGTACAGGCAAGGATCTGGGTGCAGTGTTCGTTGGCGGCAAAAGTGAATGCACACAGTCTTGTCCGGAGAAAACCGGAAACCATTACTGACTGCCCAGGTCTGGACTTTGTTAATCGCCAGCTGTAGCTGCCGCTCGCAGGTCTGCATGCGAGCTGCCCGAAAGCGCAGGCCGAAGTCATCGACAAACAATGACTGGGGAACAGCAGCTTGATGAGCAATGGGGTTGATCCCAATAGCAAACAAGATGACACTAAGAACACCTCCTTGAGGCACACCATTCTCCAAGACAAACGGGCGGGAAAGAGTCGCCCCGACACGAACACGAAAAGAACGGCCGGAGAGATAAGCGGAAAGCAACAGTGGCATCTGTCCCCTCAAGCCACAGTCATAGAGATTACGGAGAATCCCATAACGCCAGGTCGTATCATAAGCCTTCTCCAAGTCAAAGAAAACCTGAACCAGATGTTGATGCAGGCGAAAAGCCTCCCTCACATCCGATTCAAGGGCAACCAGATGATCGATGGTTGACCGAAAACGTCGAAAGCCACACTGGGACGCAGATAAGAATCCGCGTGATTCCAGCACCCAGACCAACCTCTCACTGACCATCCGTTCCATAAGTTTACAGACACAGCTAGTCAGAGCGATTGGGCGATAACTGGAAGGAGCAGTAGGGTCTTTGCCCGGTTTCACAATCGGGATGACCACTGCTGTCCTCCATGCTGCCGGAACAGAGCCTTCTGCCCACACACGGTTGAACATTTCCAGCAAGAACTGCTGGGAGGCAAGAGGCAGATGTTTCAACAGCTGATAGTGAACATCATCAGGCCCTGGGGCTGAGTCATGCGACTTGGACAAAGCTGAAACAAATTCCTGCCTGGTGAACGGTAAATTGTACTCCTCTAGCCCGTCGGAGCGAAAGTCTAGAGAGAAAAAAGCTCCACGTGTGCTTTTTTTATAGGCAAATTGAATGATACACTAACCCTTAAAATCTTCACGGCTCCATATATTAGATGCTTGAAAACCCCAATTTTTAGAGTAAAATTTTTTTTTTATCAAGAACTTGTCTTGAACTTGACTTGAATGTAATACTTTAATGTTTAATACTTTAATAAAAGTAAGAGTTAATTTTTAGTTTAACCCTGTAATATCCATGCCGAACTGGATGCATTTTTTCACACTCCCAAGTGTCAAAGTCGAAATAAGAATGATTTTTTCCTAAAAACGCTTGGATTGGTGCACTTTAAAACAAAACAATGTAAATAATTTTGAAAGTTGGGTCAGTCGCACGAGTTGAACCAGCATTCACTGTGTTTTGAGACGAGGACACTGTCCACTGGGCTGCTGCTGCTGCTCACTTTGCTTAGGGGACCAGGGACCCCCTCCCCCACACACACAAAGGTCGCATTGCGCGTAAGGGCTTATTTTTTTTTGCCGTTCAGTTGCCGTCCATTATATATGGCGTTGGGTAGTAAAAAGTTTCTGTAGCTTCCAGTGAATCAGAGAAAAAGTGGTAGGAAAGTGAATAAAAAATCAAAATTATCAAACTTACTCCATTGATGTCATCAAGTATGTCATTTTTCATTCCTGACCATCTCCATAATACGTTGGCGCTCCATTTAATTGGTGCATCCATCCAATCCACCAACGTCATGTTGCAATCGTTTTTAAGCTTGAATTTTTTCTTGGCAAACTTGAACTTTTTGTGAAGTTCATAACTTTCCCAACAGACCGTAACTGTCGGATACCGAACAGTATCATTGTTAACTATCATGAGTTCAATCTTTGTGGGGAAACTGATGTAATGTTGAATCCACAAAATCAGCACGTACGACATAAAAATTGCGCACAGGGCTGTAAGACCTCCCCACTGGTATCGTCTATAGGTTGCCCTTTTCCTGTGTTTTTTCACCTTTTGGAGAAATAGGTTGTACGTCGTTTTCACTTTCCTTAATATTGGGTCATTTTCAGGAAAGGCTGGCATTCTTTTCATCTCACTTCGTTTTAGACTCTTCAGGAAGTAAATCCAGTGAACTATATCTAACACGGACCAACCCAGCATCAGACCCATATTACCACCTATGTCAGCTAAAAGAGATGCGAAGCCATAGCTAAATTCTTCAGATATAACTGTGACAAATTCAGTACTTATGAAAAACGAAAGTTGAGTGGTTGTTCCGGTTACTTCATCCAGTGTGATTGCCATATTGTAATAGACTTTTTGGCAAGGTTCAATACAGCCACACAGTCTAGGGTTAGCCTTGAAACCAAGGTACACAGAATATGCTCGATAGAAGTCTCCACGTAGTTGTTCGGATGTGTTACAAGTTGGGAGGTTAATTTCCGGCGGAAGGAATGGGTACCTATAATAGAGAAAAAAAGAAGATACATTTCTGATGAAGCAGTCGAGTTACTTTGCAGAAGTGTTACTTGGTATGTGTATGCTTGAGAAGTGGGCACAATTCAACAACGATGCATAGAACATGACATGTCATATGAAGCAAGCTAATGCTTATATCGAAGAACCGGCTCAATTCTGATTCGCACTACACTTGTGTAAGACACCCATTAAATTGACGTTAACATCGAGATTCATCATACAATCAGCCAAAACTGTGCACAAAATATGCACAACGACGTTTCGGAAAAGGACACATTCTGTCATTAGGTTTCTAAAAATAAAATTGCTAAAAATTCATGATAAAAAAATATGGTAAACCCATCCACAACTTATCGCCCAATTTTTTTTTTTTTTTTTTTTTTTTTTTAAATTAATTTCTTTGAGCCTTAAGTAAGCCGAAGCAACTTAATGCTTGTATGGCTGAACCGGCTCAATTTTGAACATTACCAGACTTTTAGAGGAGAAGAAATATCTGGTAAAGGGAGGTGCCAACCCGGGGATTCGATCCGGGAAACCTCCGATCATCGTAGGGGCCGAAAGATTGTCCAGAATTGGCCAGAATAGTTCCCATAGCCGCTGAAGGAGCATGGTAGCCTCTCACGCTACCCTGGTCGGCAGTCCTGGCGGGGACTTTGCCAAGGTCCCCTTTCCAGGGGTTCGACCAGATCCGCAAACCTCCAGCAACCAGGCCGAGCTCTCTCACAACTCAGCCACGATGACCACGCTAATTGACATGCTAAGTCTCGCAGCATATGGAAAAGGTGATGAATAGCTTCAAAACGGTGACAGTGATGTAGGGAATGCAACACAACAAAGTGAAGCAATGAAAAGCGGACGTGATGAGAAACAAGAAAAACACAGCCCGAGTGGTTGCTGGTCTTGAGTTCAAGCCATACGATTTTAAGAGCACCCTGTGGGTGTACGTCTGTTATGGAAGGTGACAATAAACATTTTAAACGTAATACTAAAGTTGTAGAAGTTTTTTATGTATAGTTAATGCCTTACACAGCATGACGTACGCCTACGAAGAATACATACTAACCAAGTCAAGCAACGAAAATCTAACTTTATGAGGGCACCCCAGGTGCTTGAATGGAAAGGGAACTGGTCGCAGAGCCCAGAAGACGCAAAATCTAAATGCATCGCCACCATATGTACCCAGGGAGCATTAAAAAAGAGACCATGTCTGCAGTAAAATGGGTTAAACAATGTCACTGGGACCTTAATATCTCATTCTCATGTCGATTGTTGTATGTAAAAGATTCTAGGAATTTCTAATTGTAATTACCTAGCAAAGTTGTCTCTCTCGCTGTCTGGTAAAATCTCTACGGCTGGGAGCGTGACAAACGACCAATGGTTTCGCCACCCACCATTCCCCCCCCCCCCCCACACTTTATAGGTGCAGCCCTGAAACACGATTCCACAAAAACTATTCTAAATGTGTGGTTTAGCATAGCTTATTCTGGCTGTCTGGTACTATACCTTCGGCTAGGAGCATGACAAATCTCCAGTGTTTCTCCAACCCCTTTGTAGACTTTGCCGACTTTGTAGGTGCAGTCCTCAAACAAGATATCACAAAATTATTCTCCATGCGTGGTTAGTATACCTTACGGCGAAATGTACTATAGCGGCAAAATAACCTTAAAATGGGCATGTGTTGCTGTAACATGCTCCATTAACATTCTTACCTAACAGTGTTAAGTAGCACTAGCGGAGTAGCTCGCTTCGCTCGCTCATTCCGCGTCGTCTCGCTGTGCTTGAGGAGATTTCTGGCCGCAGCACTTATGATACAGACAGACCTTCCACATAAAAAACGATCAAGCAAATTATAAGAGTGTAGTATGCGATATCGGTTATCTAGAGAGAAGGTCAACATTATTTTTTACGTCCAAGGAATCAAGCAAAAAGTTCAAGCAATTTATCAGAAAAGCGCATTTCCTGATGACAAACGCTGATTTTCGTTCACTTCGCTCACTCAATCAGCGCAAACATTTCCTCAGAAACGTTGAGTGTCAATGTAACCACCAAGAACCACACATCACTTGTAATTTGTGTAATTTGTAAACCATACATCACTTTATATGGGTTTTCTTGTTTTACTTATTTTAAGAATATTGTTCTTTACGTCCCGATCAGTACTGATTTTTCCATGGGCGTCTTATCACTTCACTTTCCGATGATCTCTCGCTTGGAGAAACATGAGAGATGAAAGATTGATAGAGCAAAGTGAGACACACATTGAAAAGGTTTACTTTATGCGGAATCGCTCGCTTTGCTTGTTCAATCCACGCACCTTCGTGCTTCAAAAACACGAATGTTTGACACCATTTTAAAACCAAGTCAGCGGGTCTGCTTTTTTCCATGCATCAAGTCAGTTATATACAAAACCATTTTTAAGATCAATATGTGGTGTGTTGCAAAATACGTCTTCCTTTTAGGTTATTTTTCCTGTGCATCCTTTTCCAGATCATCTCGCTTCGCCCAAGGAAGTTTTCATGAACAAACTATGACGTCATGAACAAACAACATGAAGGTTTAAAAAAACGTTGACGTTAGTTTTTCAGGTTCTTTCGCTTATTTGAGGGTCATAATATCAAGTTACAGCGATGAAAATAGGCCTATAGTGAGCGCAATTTAATTAGACTTCGTTGGTCCTACTGCCATGTTTGTAGGTGCTTTGGTTCCGGAGGAGTAGAGGTACAAACACGCACGCACATCATACGTCCTTAATGATGTAGATTGTTGTGCAACAGTAAGGTACTGCAGCCTAACTTTGACAAAACAAAACAACAAAACAATAATGAGCAATTGTTACGCTGCCATAAGGTGACGATTTTTCCTTCCTCTCTTGCTTAAGTGTGTCAGGAAAGGTGGGTCTGTAAAGTTAATTCATGACTGGTCCCGTGCGTAGCATGGGCTTCCTCTAGTCAATCTATGTTTCCGTAGAGGTAGTACTCAATCCACTTTTAGGTCATGTATATTGAAACTTCCCTGTTTTGTACATTCAACCCCAAAGTACATTCAACTTCTGTAATTCCTCGTAGGTACACGACAAAATAATTTTCTTTTGTTAGGGTTATTTAGAAAACTAATTTATTTTAAATGAACAACAAAAGTACCCCTTCCATTTGAAAATCCCGAAAGTAGGGTTTCTGACCCCCAACAACCACCTTCTGGTTGCCCATCCTATGCCACAAAAAGATCTAACTCCAGTAATTTAGTAATTTAATTTTAACAGAATTGGGGTAATTTCTGGCACACCCGATCTGTTACATCCGTATGATGCATAAAGCATTGTTTACCTATTATTACATCCATTTGCGATAGTACTCAAAAGGGATTAAAGAGTACTGACAAAGTGAGATCGAATGATACACGTTAGTGTTAATTTTAATTGATTTCTGCCATGTCTTTCTCTTCCTACGGTACATGGTTATATGGGTGCATTGTTGTATGCTATTTGCTTTGTGCCCTTGCCGATCTTTCTCTTGATTATGTACATCATTGTTTGGTGCACTGTTTTGTCATCCGTCATTCTATATGCGCCCAGCCCTAAGGCCACGTCAACGCAGCACCTTGGCGAAATTCTGCAAATTTCAGTGTTGAATTTGCGTTCTAGTACGGT
>JAHWFP010010358.1:42639-75230 GCA_023313725.1 Lithobius niger | reverse complement strand
TTAATGGCGCGTCGACAGCTTGGTCATTAGCGCCAATCTCAGTCACAGTGCAGTGGTCCGGGTTGCCACTGCACCACACATTACAGAGATATTATTCAAACCCCTAATCCCTAAGATCTTCGTGCCTTTATTTAAACCATCATCGTTTCATATTCGTGATTACTTGCTAATAAGTTGTCGCGTCATTTGAACATATTGCTTAAGTATAGTCTGGTGGAAGATGCTGCTGTGCATTATTTAATTTTGCAAGTGTGATAAAATAAAACTAAAATTGTTCGTTTCTTGAGAAAGAAAATAGTTACAAATAATGTATAGCCGATCTTGTTAAAACACAAAAATAGGACAGGTGAGGTTTCTTATATAACATATTCATCATTCCCAGAACCATATAAACATGCAAATTAACTGTTTCGCAGGATCACTTAAATTTGATTCATTAACAAAATTTATGCTGCAAACAACGAAGCAAAAATGACAATTTCTACAGTTTGAAAAAAGGCGCTCAAGGATGGGATGATTTTCCTATGCACACATGCCATACATAGATACAAACTTCGAGTGTATTTATCTGTAGGATTTTTGGCAGAAATGTCCTATCTATCACACTTGTTTGATCGGATCAAATTTCACCACCAGGTAAAATAATCGGTGTAGACACTGTGACAGCTTACAAACAAACAGTAAAGGTTGACACGTTTTCATCAGGTACCACAGCGGTTCTGACCATCTATGATTCTAACCATCACTGCCAAGTAAAAGTGGGCTTTGGGTCTGCGCTAGTGTTGGATTTGCATTCGTAAAACAAATTATTTTCTCTTACCTGTGTAAAACGAAGAGCAGATGCCGTAAGGAGAAGAAACCTCACCCAACTCTAGTTGAATTGACTTCTGTGTGAATAAACAATATATTGGTAAAACATTAAAAAAAAAAACATTGGATAATACTATCCCGTTATGAGCTACCAAATATTATATTTAGACTTTTTTAAATATTATATTATTCGTTAACCCTCTCAGCCTGTTTCGTCAAACCCTTACCTTCTGAATAAAGACGAAATCGCAAGGTAAAGGGTAAACGAAGCAAGCAGTCTGCATTAAAGACTGGCCTTGTGAGGATAGACAATATACTAATCTAAGAAAGACAGGAAAGACAACTGCCCGACTGGGACTCGAACCCAGGACTTCCCTCTGACTAAACCGGGCACTCTAACCACTGCGCTACCGGGGCGGATTCTGGGTTCAGGCTCCAGCCGAGCTAAGTAAATGTTCAATCTTTCTCAGTGGTGCCCTAGAGGTTACAATCATACATACAAGGAAGGAATGCAACATTGCTTCTTGGCCTCCACACTTCTAAATAATTCAAGTAATTATTAAATAACAAATTACAAGGTAAAGCGTAAACGAAGCAAGCCGTCTGCATTAAAGACTGGCCTTGTGAAGATACACGATACACTAATCTTGTCTTTTCTTTTTTTCTCAGATTAGTGTATCGTGTGTCCTCACAAGGACAGTCTTTAATGCAGAATGCTTGCTTCGTTTACCCTACATTCTGATTTATTGTTTATCAATTGCTGGAATTAGCCAACCAAATATAAGTAATGTAGATAAACATCAACTTACGTTAGCCATTTCCGCATTCATAATCGCTAACGAGGCATTGGCTGCGTTCCATACCGTGGTCATATTTAGACCTTCATTTGCCATGAGATTTTCCATCACAAATATGCAGTGATCAAGTTTGACGTTTGCTTCGTTTAGCAGTGTCCTCATATCTTCGGTGTCTTCTGAGCATACGGTAATTTTAGGGAGATTTATCGTAGTCATGTGTTCAATACGAACGTTGATTTTAACAGGATATTCCATATAATGTCTAATTCTGTCACAAGTTTGATATCCTAATAAGATGGTTGCAACAAGCAGTAAAGCTGAGATGATAACTTTTAACCAAATAGCTTGTTTAGAATCTAATATCAAACGGAGGTTAATTTCTGAATCGCTATTTTCTTCTTCCAAGATGGTTTTCACCATTCGCTTAATCCTGTATTCCAAGAAATATTTATTTGCCATGGCCATGATTTAAAATTAGAGTTGTTAGAATGTTGCCCAACACTGGTGCGAACTGAAAGATGGAATGGATTTAGAGTTACAGAATAAAAGTTTGGTTTGTACGGTTTACCTATGTTAAAGTTAAAATTCTATTTCTCAGTAACTTTGATGCATATAAGTCTGCTTACTACGGACTTAGGCGTTTTCTAGGTTAAAGCAACAAGTCTAGTAAGATGCAAGCC
Organism: Lithobius niger; assembly: GCA_023313725.1. NCBI lineage: Eukaryota > Metazoa > Arthropoda > Chilopoda > Lithobiomorpha > Lithobiidae > Lithobius > Lithobius niger. The sequence continues at coordinate 72,943 of JAHWFP010010358.1, read as the reverse complement.
ATTTGCTGTTGTTGGTTAGGGTTGCAATTCTTCTCCTTTTGGTATTTCCTGCGTCAATACTGCAATTATAAAGAAGTTTTCCGCTGTTAGGGCGCGTTTACGCAACGAGACCTTCTCGCTCGCTGAACGCTCTTTGCTAGGCAACCGTTATTTATTTACGATGATCTTCCCGTTTCTGCTAAATGAATGCGGTAATAGACAACAAATTAAATGTATTATAAATAATAACACGGATAAAAAAAACAAAGTGCAGCAGTCATTTTAAACATAGGTGCAACGTTGTTGCCGTTTCACGCTGTTTCCAAAATTTGCTATCCTCGCTGAAAAAACAGCTTCTAGCACTGATCAAACGACGGCAGAATAAATAGCTACTCGCAGCGAGAATTCAAAATCCAACATGGCGTCCATTTAGGGGTTGTTGAATCGAAGACAAATCATCAAATACCGGCATTCAGGAATCTGTCTGTCGTTTTGTACCGCAGTAAAAATTGTTTTCTAGTAGTGATAAATCGACGCTGTCATCTTGCACGCTTCGTACGTCGTGTCGCGAGGCAGGAGGAGGAGATTTGCGTCCGCGTTGTTACCGTGGTTACTGTGTATAGACAACTTGAAAGTCACATTCTTCGGTAAAGGCGAGAAGCAGCCAGCATATTTAGTATTGACCAAGTGAAAGCTAGTAAGCGAGAAAATTGTCGTTGCGTAAATCAGCCCTTAATGGGTATAGTTTCAAAGCTATTTCCCGTTGATTTTCAAACTTGTGAAAAATGGTTAAAATTAGTTAAAGCACTTTCATTTGTGATAACGTTAAAATTAAAATAAAAAACAATGCAACCACACAGCAACTCGCAACGTTTCGGATCCGATGTCAGAGTCCTCGTCAAGCAACTAAAAAATAAAAAAAGAAAAAAAAAGCTTGGTGATTATATTATAAAGGGACCGACGAACTGATGGTGAAGAATGAAGACAACAAAACCGCGTTCGGATCCCAGGCTTTTAATTCGGAATCAAATTCCGAATTGAGAGAAATGCGGGCCGTTTCCGGATTAGTTTGCTAGACGACGTTCGGGGTTCAAGAGAGCAAGCACGGCGAAAACGGATTAACGTTAGGTTTCTCTGCCGCTCACCAGAACACGCCATCGTCACTTAATTAACAGATTCGTGCTTGGACAAACCCTCACATCGTGGTGCCACCAGCCCATAAATCACATGACATTGCGCGTCAGTTGGGCGATAAGTCTGTCCTCCTGTCCGGTGTTTTTCAATTTTTGCAGGAGGTACAGATGTATGACAAGATTTAGATTAGGGGTTTGAATAACATCTCTGTAATGTGTGGTGCAGTGGCAACCCGGACCACTGCACTGTGACTGAGGTTGGCGCTAATGACCAAGTTGTCGACGTGCCATTAAGCCTCAATCCCCCCCCCCCATAAATCATTTAACGTTTATTAATTTTTAAATAATAGGCGCTGGCAGTCGTATAAACTCCCCTTGAAAATTCGTACGTACCTCCTTTGTTTATGCGAAGTGCATTTGAGTAAACAGTAAACGAAACGCGATGCCACCTGGTGATGAATTGTTGCTAATTCGGAATTCGACCCCCATTTGCGTCCGGAGCGCACACTCAAGTGAAGTGATGCGAAGCGAATCGTGTTTAATCCATCAACCAATGCGGGTTAGTTTAACTCGGATACAATCCACTTTACCTCGGATGTGTCCACCCCGTTCGGAGTGCATTGAGCATTTAATCCGCATATGTGCAGATATATGCAGAATAAAGATGCGCTCCAATCCACATATGTGCGGATATATACAGGTTAAAGATGTGCTCCGAATGGAGGCTTATTACAAATCGGACGAAAACTAGTATATTCACACAAAATTTTAACGCAAAGTTGTAGAGGGGAAATTGTAATGGCTTAATTGTTGTCATTCTTCATCGTCCGTTTACAGGTCCTTTTATAATTATATTGAGCAAGTTGCGTTTTATAGCTTCATATTTTTATTTTAGCTAGTTGACAACGAATCCGATCTGGAAGCCAAGCTGTTGCCCTGAGATCCTTTCTGGTTTCGTTTTTTTTTTAGCTTTTTAATTCCGTCATCAAAAATTTGATAAAAGCATCTTATTTACGCCTAAAATTAACTTACATTAGAATATAAGAATTATAGGTAAAGTATCAATAAAAATCTACATAATAAAAACGGTAAACCTGAAAGAGAAGAGCTGCAGTTATAAGAAGAGGATGTGACGCAAAGGGTATTATTGTCGATGCCATAAAATAATTTCCGTTTGCAAAGTAACAATGAATAAGGCTGAGAACATTCATTCTTCGTGCGGTATCAACGAAAAGGGCGAGCGTTGACAGGATGAAGGGTATAGTCGATGCTTTGTAACAATCAGTAACAAACAAAGTATATACGGTATTTTATTACACGTTTTAAAACTGGTGCATTTCATCAAGCCTTTATACCATGATAGTTAGGGCGTCAGCCCATTAATCTGAATACTGTGAGTCCGAATCCCGTCCAAGAAGCGAAAATGGATTATTAGGTTAAGACAGGTAATCGGTATAGCTAACAATCGGCATGTATGAAGTAATACCAACACCGGAAGAGTTTTGATAAAAATATAGCCTATAAAAGTACACATGTGAAACAATAAAAACACGACGTTTCGGGGATAATTTGCACCCCGTTATCAAGTGTGGATATCCGCTCAAGGGCTTCGTACACAAATAAAAGAACACAAAATCATGTTATGGCAGACACATCTTAAAAAATAAAAAAGTTTAAAAACCAATAACCTATACAATAGCAATGCATAGGTTCTTGGTTTTTAAACTTTTTTATTTTTTAAGATGTGTCTGCCATAACATGATTTTGTGTTCTTTTATTTGTGTACGAAGCCTTTGAGCGGATATCCACACTTGATAACGGGGTGCAAATTATCCCCGAAACGTCGTGTTTTTATTGTTTTACATGTGCACTTTTATAGGCTATATTTTTATCAAAATTCGGCATGTATGATTTAAGGTGAATCTAACACTAGGCAGGTATGTGGTCTAAGGTTACAGAAATCATATCGAAAACCAAAACTGGTAAAAGGGGCCGCCAATGGTTCGGCCCGCCAATGGCCGCCAATGGTTCGGCCCTTCAAAGGAGTGATGTCAACACACCAAAACATTCGCCAAGTTAATCTCACCGCCTAATAGTTCGAAGGTTAAATGATAACTAGAACATTGCCACTTTCATTGCATTATGAAAACATGTTTGAATTTCTACTCGTCAATGCAAGGTTGTACAGTGTACACTGCACCCAGAACTTGCGTTAAAAGAACTGGAAACAGATTACCAGTTCATTAAACTATAGTTTCACGGAAATTATAAACGGTGTAGAAGCCTAGCCAAAAACGTTGCTGGGCTGTTGAAAGGAAAATAAAGGCTAAAGCGCTAGTGAAACTAACTGTGAATTCCTGCGAAAGGACAACAAGTGGTGTCTACAGTACTACTTGCTTTGCTGTGCCAGTGAAATATGGATATCTTTTAAAGCGCTTACGATTTCACCGAGATTTGCTGTAAAATCTGACTTATGTTGCTCCGGCTGTTCTCCTAGTTTTGTTTAGTCAATCTGCAAGCATATAAAACCATGTTGCGAACAGCAATATTATTGATTCTTTGCACGTATGTATTTTCCGGATGACATTTCAGAAATGTGTCGTCAAATCAATCTTTTACAAATTAGTTAAAGTGCTGGAATGGGTAGATACATCTGGTTATTCCGGATTACATTTCAAAAATGTATCGCCAAATCAATCTTTTCTAAATTTGTTAAGGTGCAGGAGTGGATAGATACATCTGGTCGGGTTTTTACAGGTTTCTCCGTGTGACGTGGGCGACTGGTTGTTGTTGTGTTGCTTTGGCTTTTAGCTAATTAAATCGATGTGGACTCCTATTCTGGAAGTCCTAGTAAGAAATTGCGTATCTGACGAGGTATACATGCTTTTTTTAACGTTATTTCTCTTAAAATGTATTGCCGTATAAAATAGCCTATTAATATCAGTAAGTAGCAAAATACATTACTTAAACAGGAAACTATTGATTCTGTGAAGCATGGCGTGCTTTTAAGGGCTCTCATTTGAATGAATTTTTATAATAATTTAGAGTAGCTTCGAATTTAACAACAAAATCGAGATCGATGGAGTAAAGAAAACTAGTCAGTATTTTATTGACGCGCGTTGCAAAGCTGAGAAACGGAGCTTCTTATCAGCGCTATGTCTGTCTGTCTGTATACATGATAACGTTCGAACTCATAATCCGATCCATTTAAAATTTTCCACATATATTCTGTGTCGTATTTGTGGATTTAAGTTCGTAAATCAATGAAATTGGGTAAGATTTCGTGTTATTTTTTACTCTCAAACGTGCGAAATTAATCAGATATAAAATATTCACATGAATGATTAAAAAATTAATGTATAACTCCAAGGCTTGACGAAAAAAAATGGAAACAAGCAAACGCATCAGGACTCTCAGCTAAAAGACCATTCATAGCCAAAGAGAACTTTCCTATCTAATTGGAGAGATCAGATATAAAATTAGTATTAAAAAACGCTTATGCGTGTAGAATTCGGAGGTAAGCCTTACAAAAAAACTTAATGCTTTAAAGGAACAGACACAAGACAAATACGAGTAACCTACCAGCGTGGCACTGATACGTGTAAAAAATCTCCAGCATTAAAAAAAAAATTGTAATGTTTTAGAGTGATGCTGATGACTTACATGTCTTTTTATTGTTAATGTTCCATTAGAGCATTATGTTTTTTTAAGGCTTAAATCCGTATTTACACACTTGTGTTTTTAATACTAATATTGTTTATTTTTTCTTTTGGAGATATTTCAGGTAAATTAATTAATTCGAATTTTGATACGCGATAATTCAGGTCATCGCGTTTTGCGATAATTTGGTAATAATAAAATGGCTTTCAAAAGGCCGCTGTCCTTTTAACACCTTCGTTTAAAGGTTTCAAAGTTGAAATCGGTTCAATGGTTTGATTTCTAGGTGAAAGCAACAATTTCTTCCGTTCTTGAATAGAGAAAGAATGGATATTGAAAAAAAAATACTTTTAAGTATTGGAAATATTCTGAAAGAATATTCAAGAATTAAAAAAATAAAGATGAAAACCTATTTACGTTGCCTTTCGGACTCATACGTCAGCCTGCCTGAACGGCGAATCGAACTAATCGAACCAAAGGCTAAGGTCCTACCAATGAGCCCCACTCCGCAGTCGGACCTTGGCCTTTGGTATCATGCGTTCGATTCAGGCAGTCTGACATATAAGTCCAAAAGGCAACGTAAATAGGTTTGCGTCTGTATTTATTTAATTCTTGAATATTCTTTCAGAATATTTCCAATACTCGCAAGTATTTTTTTTCAATATCTACTCTTTCTTTATTCAAGAATGAAAGAAAATTAAGGATTTTGAAAAATCCATAGTAAAATGCAGGAAAAGAGTTTGAGTTGCGTTCAGTTTTTTAACAAAAGATTTTGCGGTGGCTTGAAGTAGTTTCCCAGAGCGGATGTGTTTCCACTGTGTGATTCGATTGTTGTGCCAAATCTTTTGTCGCGTTAACAAAGACCCCCGTCCTTATGCAAGCCTCATCATGAACTTCAAACCCAAAAGTTTCCCAGAGGGGGGGGGGGATTGAGGCTTAATGGCGCGTCGACAGCTTGGTCATTAGCGCCAACCTCAGTCACAGTGCAGTGGTCCGGGTTGCCACTGCACCACACATTACAGAGATATTATTCAAACCCCTAATCTAAATCTTGTCATACATCTGTACCTCCTGCAAAAATTGAAAAACACCGGACAGGAGGACAGACTTATCGCCCAATTGACGCACAATGTCATGCGGAAGATGGAAACGACGACGAAAACCATCAAGATGGCAACAATCAACAAGGAAGTGCCGGACCGTAAGTGGCCGCCGACACCAATAACATTCAGGAGGGTCAACCCCCCGCAAAAGGAAACAGTGAGTAAGTCGAGTGTGACCAATGCGCAAACGGGCCAACACCACCTCCTCACGGCGACTGCGGCGACACGCCGAGTGCCATTCCTCAACAGTGCCTTTAATAGCTCGTAATTTATTGCCGTCCTGTCCATCCCACGAGGCTTGCCAAAAAGCATGTAACCTCAGACGCAGAGTTGGAAAAGCGTCCGAGGGAACAAGGCTGAGATCCCTACCGAGAGGGCCAGAAAGGGCCCCTCTTGCTGCAGAATCCGCTTGCTCATTTCCACCTATCCCAACATGGCCCGGGATCCAGCAGAAAAGCACCGTTTTCCGCTGGCCAGGCAAGCGGGAAAGCAAAGCTTGGACACGTTGTGTCAAGGGGTTCCGAGGATTGTAATTCGCCAAGGACTCCAGGGCACTCATGGAATCGCTAAAGATAATGAAATGCGTGCCCTGAAGGCCAAGGATCCATTCCACCGCCAAACCGAGAGCCAAAAGCTCTGCAGAAAACACAGAATAGCCTGATGGAAGGCGATGGGCAACCGTCACTCCCTTACAAACACAAGCACAAGCCACGCCAGCGTCTGACTTCGACCCAGACCAACGAAATTAGGTATTTGGGGTGGTGTCATGATTATTTCCCTGCATTAAAAATCTTAATGACAACAATGAAGCAGTTTGCCCCCTCCCCCCCTAGCATGTCCAATACTTGTTACTGGACATGGTATGGGGGGGGGGGAACAACATACTTGTTGTTGGGGATCTTTACACTCCCCTAGAGATTGAACCAATAAACAGATTTTCATATTTTATAGTTTAAACGTAAGGTATGATCAAGGCCAAGATCCGTTTGAACGCTATTTTAATCTATATATATAATTACACTAAATCCGCAAGGCAGCCAGCAGCAGCAGCAAGCAGGACATACGAAGCAGTCATCTGCATCTGCAGCTGCGCAGCCAGCAGGACATACGATGCCATCTACCGACGGAACGGCAAATTATAAGAGTAAAAGCCAAGCCCGGCTGAGATAGTAGCTGCGCCCGGAACGCAACGGCCAGCAGCGCGAACATACGATGCCATCTACCGACCGAACGGCAAATGAAATGAGGGGGGGGGGGGCTAGACTGGAGGGAAGGGGAGGGGGAGGGGAGCGAGACGACGCGGAATGAGCGAGCGAAGCGAGCGATTCCGCTAGTGTGGTTATAATAATCTTGATGGGGAAATGTTGCACTCATCTAAAGATCGAACCAATGAAATGATTTTCGATATTTATAGCTTAAAACGTAAGAAATGACAAGACCCAGGTCCTTTTCAATGCGATTTTAATGTGACTATAGTATTTTATTGCTGTTCTTATTCTTATTGGGGAACCTTTAAACTTTGAAACCCTATGATTTTCCCAGAATTGACATGGACCGACGAAATTCTATACATGGTGCCGCTTCATAACTATTTCTCTGCATTAAAAATGTTAGTGACAACAACCGAGCCGCCTGGCCTGCACAGCATAGTATTTCTAGTTGTAATTCGGACTCTTCGCCATCAGCATCACAGATGTTCAGCAACAAAATCTGCACATACTTGTATACTTGTGAACAAATGAACTAGTTATGAAATCCCTTGGAGATACCCCCAAGGCTACATGGTATTAGCAAAATCTTCCTGATATGGCTAAAAGCTTGAATTTTGGCACACAATTCATTCTTCGTAGAACACATCAAGCCAACCATGGAATCTCCACGAATATCTCCAAAGGTCTCCCTCCCCCGTCCCCCCAATGAGGCCTCCCTAAGGCTTGATCAACAAATTCTTGCAGATCGAGCTGAAAGCGTAAAAGTTGGTATAAAAGTAATTCTTAACTATACAAATCGACCCAGCACTTGCGCCCCTTGACCCCCCCACCCCCCCCCCCCCCCCACGTGATCCTTCCCGTAAGGATTGACCAATAAGTTCTTGCAGATCCAGCTAAAAGTCATTGTTACCAATACAAATAAAACAAGCCATGGAATCCCCGTGACATACTCCAAGGCTTCCCAGATTCCCCCTGTGCCCTCTTCCTGAGACTTGATCAACAAATTCTTGCAGATCCATCTGAAAGTATGAAATTAGTTACACGACTCTTTCTTCGCAGTACAAATCGAACTAGCTATGGAACCCTATGGTATAACCCCACCCAATCCGCCTATGCCCCCACTCTGGGGCTGATGACCAACAAGTTCTTGTGCTATTTTTACTCCTACAAATGACTAAAAGAAAAAAAGAGCGAAGTAGCGAAAATCCTACACTAGAAATAACGTAGTACAGAAAGCCACCTTTATGCACTTACGTTTCGTCGGAGTGGCATGACCCGGATTTGAACTGGGAACCCAAATTCGTCTACCAAATAACTGGCACAGCGCCTTTATCACTCCGATGAAACGTAAATGCCTAAAAGTGCCTTACTGTATTACGTTATTTCTAGTGTATAATTTTCGCTGTTTGGCTTGTTTTCCCATTATAATTTACAGCGATTTGTGTTTATTTATTTAATCCTTCGTTGAGCCTTTGTACTGGGTGTTTATTTATCGCGCCCACTTTAAAAAGGCTCCCATTTAAAATAATACTATCAGAATATTTAGCGTGCACTTTATCACATTTTGTAGACCAAAGGTTGGGATTTAATAGGACTGCAGATTTTTAAGGCCGCAGCTTTGGCATTGGCAAAATATACAAAATGATGGAACAACAGACAGTACATGAACGCACAGCGCTCGTGAGATTGTTTCATGAGAAAAAGTCTGTGACAGCGCACGAAAAGCATTGTGCACCCAAGTTTAAACTGCCCAATGTCAACCTTGTACCCTCTTGTCGAACAATTCAGAGAATTATTCAAAAATCTGAACGCGATGGCACTGTGCGAAATAAATCCTGGAGAAAGAAAACTGTCGGGACAGATGAGAATATCGAAACAATGCAGGAAGCATTCGCTGCAAGTCCAAAAATAAACTGTGCATATGGCGTCAATAGAAACTGGAATGCGGAAATTATCACTTCATACTGTGATCCAATGTGATTTGAAACTGTTGTTGGGCACAGCAAGACGGGAGCATATCCTCATTGTTCAAATAAAACGCTTGACGTTTTACGAAGGCAATAACTGGTGGATTTCCAGACGAACTCCATCACCATGGTTTCCTTGAAGCCCAGAGATAAACTCGTGCGACTTTTTTTTTTTTTTTATGGTATTACTTTAATGACAGAGTGTATTGCAGTAAATCCCAAACAACAGACGACCTAAAGTGCAAAATTGCACGCAAAAAACCCCAGATTTCTGAAGAGACATTGACATGTATTGATGACTTCATTGTCAGACTAGAATGTAGTGCACAGTGATGGTGGTCACATTGAGCATGTTACGCACTTCTTGATCAGTAAATGAATAATGTAGTCAATTGGGAGTAAATCCCAAACATGGTACAGATTAGCTGTGGTACGAAATTCCGTAAATTACACACCGTTCGAAGATTACAGTGTTTTAAAAGTGGGCGCGATAAGATGGACACCCTGTATTTATTTCTATTCCTTCTCCATTGCTATGACAGCTAGCATTCTCAGTCAAATGGAACCCTAGTCGCTGCTGCGACTTTGTAATGGGCTCAGTATGCTATCTTTAGGCCATTTGAGTAGCAGCCATGGTGATAAAGGCGCTATGCCAGTCATCTGGGGACGAATTCGGTAGCCAGTTCAAAACCGGGTCAAGCCACTCGGTGGCATTCTTGTTGGGTCAAGAACTAAAATTAGCTGATATCAGTAGTAATAAACGTTTAATCCTATAAGTTATGCCTTTAAAATTTTTATGCTTTAAAGGAACAGATACAAGAGAAAAAAGCCACGTAAGCATTAGCGACGCAGTAATGAGTAAAAGAAGCTCCAGCTGGTTTTTTTTTGTGACGCTAGAGATTATTTTATCTTTTACATGTATTAGTGCATCGCTGAGGCTAACTCGTCTTTTCCCTGTATCTGTTCCTTTAGGGCATTAATTTTTTTTACGGCTTACATCTTTATTTTATACGCTTAAGCGTTTTTTACTACTAATTCCCATTATAGGTTAGGTTAAGTCAGTGGCGTGTTCGGTGGGGGGGGGGGAATTGAGGCTTAATGGCGCGTCGACAGCTAGGTCATTAGCACCAACCTCAGTCACAGTGCAGTGGTCCGGGTTACCACTGCACCACACATTACAGAGATATTATTCAAACCCCTAATCTAAATCATGACATACATCTGTACCTTCGGTGGGGTGTAGTCTCAACAGGGAAATAAGTTTAGCTGGTGGCTGAGGCTTGACTGTGCAGAATGTGCTGCTCTTATGTATATTGTCCAGCTGGTAAGTTAAACTTGTCTTTTAATGTGGCTATGTATTCTTTCTTGTAGTTATGGGTTAAACTAGGTTAGGTGCATTGACTCTAATTTCACCGGGCAAGGCGAGGGGTTTTATTGCATTACGACGAAATACAGAATTACTTTAGTCCTATCGCCGAGATAGTGCATGGTATATTTTTATCTTGGGTGTTCTATCTTGAGTGTCGTCCTATCTTGGGTGTTCTATCTTGAGTGTCGTCCTATCTTGGGTATTTTATATTTTCTTAGGGATCTACTTTTCCATTAATTTTTCCTTAATGATGAATCATCGAAAAAAACATGAGTGACGGGCAAAACGATGCCAAACTGGAAATATGCCGTCGTTCACAGTGCCTTTTATATAAATACGGTGTCACCGCGCTCTCACTGAAGGAAATAGGGGGAAAAGGGATTCCAGTGTTAAGGAGATGCGCTGATTGAGTTTGCGAAGCGAACGAAAATCAGCGTTTGTCACCCAGTAGGCGCAAAATTGGCATAAAGACACTTAATGGTGATGAATCATCGAAAAAAAACATGAGTGACAGGCAGAACGATGCCAAACTGGAAATTAGCCGTCGTTCGCAGTCCCTGTTATACAAATTCGGCGTCACCACGTTTATTACACCGTCCAGAGGACAGGATTCCTCTAGTAAGTCATTATTTTCTGTTACCGACTAAAGCGTTGTAGGGATTACTCCAGTTTCATTACCACGAAACAGGACGATAATCATCTTACAGCTCATGGCTGTAGTATCTCAATTGGCCTTGTCAACTGGATTTCTCCTTCAATTTCTTCCCTGCAGGAAATACATTAATATTATTGAACATATCCAACACTGTACTGAACTGTATTATTAACATCTGGTTGTTAATAGTGCTAAACAACAGTGTTATTCCTCGCGAAATGGTTTGTTAACTCTGACAACAAAAACCTTTTACGTAAATCTTTGTTTAATAAGGCGTCATTGTCTTTTGATGTTTTACAACTATTTCTCCACTGGGGATGGGGAGAACTGAATTAAAGCACAAAAATACTAAACCACACAAAGTAGGACGTAAAGTAAACATTCTTGAAATAAGTGAAACAAACAACCAACAGTATGTGTGAAAGTAAAAGAATTTTTTTTTTTGGGGGGGGGGGTTGGTGGTAATAACACAAATGGGCGACGTGTGGTTCCTGGTATTCGTCTCTGGCGTTGCTTCTACTGTACAGCTTACGTATCACAATTTAGTTAAATAAAAATTAATAATATGTTCACATCAGGGATCAGGTTGTAAAATTAGTAAGAAGATTTACTAACATAAACAAAGATAAATGAAAGAGTAGGCACAAGTTATTGTTTGTTTATGAACTGAAACCTTACGAAAAACGCGAACAGCAATCATCATTATTGCCAGATTAACTGACTAATCGCTTTTTTGCATAAGATTGCAAAAGAAATGTCCTCGAGTGAAGCGAGTCGACGCCGAATGAGCGAGCGTCAGCGAGCGAGTCGGTTAGTCAAATCTATTTGCTCAGTTGCCAAGAGATTGTTAATTTTTTTTTTACAAATTCTATTTCCTCCAATTCTCCAGCCAGTGATGGCTGATATATTGATAAATCTTTATATCTATAGATTTTTACGAATTTTCCATACACAACGATTTTTTACTCAGTCATCAAAATCTACGGATTTTTTTTTCCTTCTGCGGCCTGCATTTAAACGCGCAGATGGTCGCACAGGAAGGATACAAATTTAAAGAGGCACTATCACCGATTGAAAGTCTGTATCAGGTCTGCCACTTTAAAGCGCTCTATCATTACACGAACGCGGTTCTCATGACGCTCTTCAAAGAAGCAAAACAGACGGTGTTCTGCAGCTGCTCGCGATCACGTGTGAGCACGGCTACGTCATTCTCGTCCGGATCGTCGTGATGCAATAAAAATCTCAACTGGTTGCACACGAGGAAATGTTTATATTTTGGCGTGCAAAAGCATGATGATGGTAGTGTTGATGAAAATCAAAATTATGTCCCCTTCAAGTCGCTAGAAGGATAAACAAACTTAAAATGAGTGTTCAATTTTTTCATGGGTTTTAAGATTTCAAAATTCTTGCAAAGTTCCCCCCTCCCCTCCACAGCATAATTATATGCTGAGACTGCGCAGTTTCATGTGTGTAGAGATCAGCGGTAAAAATGCTTTTTTTTTTAAATAAGTATGCATCGCAAAAGAAGTTAAATCATACTAGGAAGGCGAAATCCTCATTTTTATACGCATACAGATTTTCTGTGTAATAAACTACGAACATTTTGGCCAAAATTCTACGGACATTTTCGCCCATCTGGCAATACTGGCTCCAGCCAAAGTAAGTTGTAAACATTTCGACTCAACTGTTAGAATTATTGTTCCTCCAAATGTCTTAGCCCCAAATTTAGTGACGTTATGTCCTTGAAGCCTCATATTAATTCATCACATTCATTAATTATATATTTAAGTCGTGGCGTCAAATTTATTTAAGTTATTTGCAGTTGAGTGCATTACGGTCTTATAAAATAATCTGGCTGAATAAGCATCTGGACCAAATAACTATCCCGAATTACTGTATCACCTCCATTAACCGTCAACGTCCGACATCGTCAATCCAGTCCATAATTATCAATCCAGTACATAATCATTAATCCAGTCCATAATCATCAATCCAGTCCATAATCATCAATCCAGTCCATAATCATCAATCCAATCCGCCGTTCAACCCAAGTCCCAGCAGTCTTTATGACAGGTTGTGCAGTACAAACCAACTTAGCAAAAGCAGGTTTAAGAAAAATTTAATCGGTTGTAATCTGCTACTTAAACGGTATTGGGATACAATTTCCGACAGACGTCCATATACTATCAAACCTCAACGTTAAGACAGGTTGTCATTGCTCAAATTCCACCTGGCAGAGTTTCATACGGTGATCGAAGCTCAGTTACTGGGCGGTTAAGTCGGATACCTCCTCTACCTCTCCACTACCCCCCGAACGCAATCCTAGTATTTTTTTTTTGGGGGGGGGGGGTTTGGGAGGTATCGAGGAGTCACGGAATTTCACATTAAATACCTTTAAGTGCATTTAATTTTACGTTAACATTTTAATTAGTTATTTTCAATAAGTTTTCCTGGGGAAGTGACAGAGAGGGGTTGGGGCATAAAATGTCTTGGAAAAAAATATCCGAACTACGATCACCTATTTTATCTGGCGTATCTGGCACCAATGAACTGGTGTCGCGTGCCATATAACTTGAAAATGTGGTAAGTCCAGACCAGGAGCTGAACACCACCAAACTGTGTTTGTATAAATACAGATGCAAACCTATTTACGTTGCCTTTTGGACTTATATGTCAGACTGCCTGAGCGGGGAAATCGAACCCACGACCTTTGAAACCAAAAACCGAGGTTCTGCCACTGAGCCATACTGACAAACCGTTCCAGTGCGGTTCACCGGTAGAACCTCGACCTTTGGTTTCAAAAGGTCATGGGTTTGATTTCCCGCTTAGGCAGTCTGACATATAAGTCCAAAAGGCAAGGTAAATAGATTTGCATCTGTATTTATTTAACTCTTGTTGAGCCTTTGGCTTTCTGTCTTTAAACTGAGTTTGTTTGCCATGTAACGTAAACACGTCTAGGCGTTATTTCAGTCCTCTGTCTGGCCACACCAAACTGCTTGTTTGCCATGTCACTAGAAAACATAGAAAGTCTAAACTAGGAATTATTTCAATGATGTATTTGGCCACTACCTAACCGGCAACTTTGTTTGACAGGTAACTTAAAACATGCCAAGTAAAGTTTATGCGTTTCTACATCGATTATCTGACAACCACCAACTTGTGCAGGTTTCCCACGTGTTCAAGTTAAATAGCAAGAAGACAGTGGTGATGGTGGCTAGACAGATTAATGAAATAACTCCTATAGCCTTTACCTGCACATAAAAAAAGTTTTAAACTTAAGTATAAACGGTTGTCAGTTAGTCCTAGGCCTGGCGCCGACTGTATGCCACTCTATTTTATGCTTGGTTGAAAAATAATTGTAAAAAAGTTAAACCAATTCTTTTTCTTTGTGAGAATAACATGCTTTCTGTTTTATTTGTCACCATTTATGCCGACATTGTTTTTTCCCTTCTTTCAGTTAACCATGTCATCAGTAAATCAGTGGGATTACGTGCTAACCGAAACAGCACGTTCAATTATCCCAAAGGACGGTGATCTTCGTTCCGCAAAGCAGATCGCAGATCAGGTCTTTGATGCTCTGCGCACACGAAGCGGGTACAGGATTGACAGACAGTACATCGCTGGTAGCATGGGCAAGGCTACAGTCATTAACATCAAGCCAGATTACGACTGCGTCATTTTTGTCAATGGTATCGAGCCACCCTATGAATCCGTGATTGCAAACTTCGAGAAAATTCTTCGTACCCTGCAAGGGGTAACTGTTCAAGAAGCAAAGCGCCCGAGAAAGGTTCTGCAGATCAATATTCGAGGACTGGATTTCGACATTACTCCTGCGATCAATTTCAGCCAAAACAAGGAAGAACAACGAAGACTCACCATGCAACGCATATCAAACGCCAAGGACGGGTATATATTCAGCAGCTGCCTTGCTGAATTTGCTGTCGACTTCGTTAAGCAGCAGTCAGCTTTTGTTCATGACGTCATTCGACTTGCAAAATATTGGAACAAACAGGTCGAAATTAAAGATTACATTTCCGCTCGATCTTCCATTATGGAATGCATTGCTGTCCACGTTGGGCAAAAGGAAGATAATAAATTTTACGGAAGGTCACTTTCAGTTGCTTTCAAAGATTTCTTGGAAATGATTGCTAATTTTCCTATGATCAACATAAGGTTTGATAACTATTATCGACCTTCCGAAATAAAGCATCATATTTTGAGTCAAAGGCCCTTGGTAATGGATCCTGTAAATCCGAACAACAACCTTGCACACAGCTTTGTTTCAAAACCACATGCTATGGCGGAATTTCAGCGAATTGCTAAAGTGACACTGAGACGCATGACTGAGACACGTTACCCAAGGGGAGAATCATTATTTCAGCTCCACTAAAATATTTCAGGTTTGAAAAAGCTTTAAGCCAGATTGATTATGGACTAAGGTTTTGTTGGACAACTAATTCGATGGATATATTTGAGTTTTGTTTGATGTAGTTGTAACAGCCTGTTTAAACCATTTAAACTGTAATTTTGCAGCTGTAATACTTTAAATGCCATAAGTTCCATAACTGCAGCACTATCATTAACGATGTTATTAATGTGATATCCGACATACGTTTTAAATGTACGAAAATTATCTGAATTTTATGGAATAATGAATACCTTTATTTTTTATTATTATTTGGTGTTCAATCTGAAATTCGTTCTGTATACTACAAACGATAGCTTAAAACCATAATTCTTATGGTTTAATAAAAAAGTAAACATTGATTTAAAGTTATTTTCGTTGAAGTTTGTACTTTCTGTCCGCAGTAGCTAAGGTAACTTAACCACAGACTATAGAGTAGCGGCAAGTGATGTCATATTAGCTACAAGAGAGATAGCTGCAAGGAACACTAGATTGAAATGGTGGGTTAAACAACGGCACTTCTAGTCAAGCCAGTGCTTTGAGAGCAGATTTCATAGGCTTAAAAAACCGTTGTTTTCTCCAATCCCTTTTGCTGCGAGGTTGTAATCGGAAAATAAAGATTCCACTTGCTTAAAAATGTCAGCAACAGCCAACAAATCGACAATATCGCGAGTTATAGGCCTAAGAAATCTACTCTTAACATTATGGTTTTCAGTAAGACGCCCTTCTTTTCGCCCTCCAGTGCCCCTTGCAGCTAACCCAGTTACTGGCTCCAACCATAGAGCTATATACAATAATACCACGTCATGTCACTGCCCTATAGGAATATTGAAACTATAGTCCAGCAGTTTTTGCTCGAGCACTGAAAATATTTTAAGAGTTTAAAGGATCAAGAAACAACAGAGTTCTAAAGAAAGTGACGCTTCAAATTGAGCAGAGAAATGGAATTTTAGTAGAAAATTATGAGTGCGTAAATATGCTACTTTGGTTTCTTAAACTCTTGCAAGAGGGCATATTTTATTTATGGACCATGAAAAAAGAAAAACGTATGCCATTTAAATAAAACGCATATGCCATCTAATGCCAAGAAATATCACAATGGAAATTTTGGACTTTTGAGAGGGAATACGTATGCAGCTTTAATGGAAACTTGACATTTAATAAAAAACTGTCGGGTTGTAGTTTGATGGCAATCTACCAAATGGCATCATATGCTTTTATGCCTAAATCTGAATGTAGCCGATTGTTTTTTTTTCTTATCATGATAACGGGTTGTTACTAAGAAATTACGTATCTAGGAAAGCTGAATCTAACACTAGCACGCTGTGTAAGGGGATCTTGCAGCATCAAATCCTCTAGTGATCTTTAATAGCAGGAGTGGCATAAAAGAGGGCTCGATTTGTTATTATGCAATTAGATATCTAGGAAAGCTGAATCTAACATTAGCACGTTGTGCAATAGGATCAAGTGGTATCAAATTATCTTAATCATCGTTAATAGCAGGTGTACCATAAAGGATGGCTTGGGTTATTATTATGCAATTAGGTATGAAAGCGGAAAATAACACTAGCACTTTGTGTAATGGGATCACGCAGTATCAAATTCGCTTATTCGTCGTTAATAGCAGGAATAGCATAAAGAAGGGCTCGGATTGTGTAACCTGTTGATTTTTGTTTTATAGCCTAACTGACAATATACGTTACCTATAATTTTAGCATGCTTGTCTTTCAATGCTTTTTTCCTACAGAAGAAACTTATTGGCCTATGCCAGCCAGCTCGTTAACCCAGTGCGCATGCGTCATTGGGACTCCTCCCATATTAGCGCCAAGGTCCGACTGTGTTTCGTCTTTCGTTCCACTTAAAGTGTCAGGTAGTGACTTAAGAGGGGAGGTAGGGTGGATATAGGTAATTTATATTTTCGGTTACGCAACAGAAACATAAATCAACTGGTTGCACCCGGCATTTTAATGTTTCTATTTGCTGCCAAAAATGTCCATTACCTATAATGTTAGCATTATCGGAGACCTCAACAAAACTGACGGTCGGCATTACCTGACGAGCGCCCGGAGCTGGCGCCTCCAAATTAACAACTTCGCACAGCAGAAACGCAGACGAAACATCCGTCCAAACGAAAAGGTGCTGAAGGCTTATTTAGCAGACTGGTGCAATAAAGACTAATTCTTACAGTGCTTAAGGGTGTTTGATAACCTGTCTGGTACCAACAATAGGTCCAAGATAAAGAAACCCATTCATATCATGTCATGTTGTGCAGGAAGTAAGACGTGAAGACTGAAGTGCTCCACCAAGACGTTGCTTCAAGTGTTTCAGAGATTGGTATGTTACTGTGAAAGGCCCAGGACATGGGAATTGCTTGAAGTTTGTGGGCCGGGACTCTAATGTTGTTCTTTGCATTATCCGCGATTATCGCGATTATCCTGGCCGAAATTATACCAAAGTCTCGACCGAAAGGAAGGAAGAGCTGCGTCTTGATTTTTCGTACCTTACTGTAGTCGGTCCATTGAATTTAGAATCGGATGGTGCATATTGGGCACAGGAAGCATTCTGATTCATCACCAAGGATAAAATTTAGCACCGGAAAGATGATTGCAATAGGCTGTTCACAATGCTTCTGGTTTTTGTTCAAAAGTTATTTCTTGGCATCAGGGAAACTGCCATATATTCCGGGGGAAGCGCAATAGGAAAGCTCAACCGAAAGAGCTTGTACTTCGCTGTATCATAAACTATCCACAAGAGTGACCAGAAACACCATTTTTTGGGTTATCACGTTGATGAGATGGCTTCCTAAAGGTACATAAGGGGCCTTCATAAGAGAGTTCAGGATGATTGAGAGGTCCCAGTCAGGGAAGATGCAGCGAGTTACGGGTCGTTCGATTTCGAAGATTTGGTGAAAGGTTGAGACGGATGTGGAACTTAAGGTCACAAAGGCAGAGTCCCAGGACGACGAAAGGCAGACGATGGGCCGGTTGAATCTGGTTGGATCTGTTGATGGGCAGAAAGCCATGGTGTCTCTTATAAACAGGCTGGGCAACAGGAAGGGATCCTGGTTGCTTCAGAGAGTGTCATTTTTGGAAAGATTGACCGATGGGGCAGTTCTAACCCAGTCCCGGGTTCAGCATTCATTGTGGTGTGAACTGGCGACAGGTCGAGGTGAACGTTGCTTGTACTGGAAGGAGCGAATGCCTCTATCCATGCGAAGGTGGACTTGATCCTTTGAAAGAGGCTCGCCGTTTGGTGTAAGAAACTGAACAAAAGACTACCCTTGTGATCGTCAAGAGGAGCTAGATGAAAGTCGAGAGGAGCGACAGCAGGCTGAGCCGGAGTCTTGTAGAATTGACGGGACAGCTTGGACTATGTTGCTTAGAATTTAAAGGGTTCCAGCAGAAGAGTCGGGAGGTTCAGAGTAACGGTCATAGTTTGACCACATGGCGCGGGAGATGTACTGGTAGTGTCGCCTGAAGGGCCAGCAGGAACTGATTGAAATGGAGCGACAGTTGTGGCGAGGAGTCAGCTGGCGAAGTTGTGACGAGGAGTCAGCTGGCGAAGTTGTGGCGAGGAGTCAGCTGGCAAAGTTGTGGCAAGGAGTCAGCTGGCGAAGTTGTGGCGAGGAGTCAGCTGGCGAAGTTGTAGCGAGGAGTCAGCAGGCGAAGTAGTGGCGAGGAGTCAGCTGGCGAAGTCATGGCGAGGAGTCAGCTGGCAAAGTTGTGGCGAGAAGTCAGCTGGCGAAGTTGTGGCGAGGAGTTAGCTGGCGAAGTTGTGGCGAGGAGTCAGCAGGCGAAGTTGTGGCGAGGAGTCAGCTGGCGAAGTTGTGGCGAGGAGTCAGCAGGCGACAGGTGCATTGGTGAAAGACGAAAGTACGCTGAAAAGGGGGGGGGGATTGAGGCTTAATGGCGCGTCGACAGCTTGGTCATTAGCGCCAACCTCAGTCACAGTGCAGTGGTCCGGGTTGCCACTGCACCACACATTACAGAGATATTATTCAAACCCCTAACCTAAATCTTGTCATACATCTGTACCTCCTGCAAAAATTGAAAAACACCGGACAGGAGGACAGACTTATCGCCCAATTGACGCACAATGTCATGCGGAAGATGGAAAGGACGACGAAAACCATCAAGATGAACCCCTGTGGGCTGGGGGTAGAATAAGACCACCGTACCCCTGCGTGTCGTAGGAGGCGACTAAAAGGGAACCCAAGATCACGGTTTGCTACTGTGCCAAGGGTCTGCGTGGCGGAGGGTTTTTAGTCCGTCTTGAACACTAGCAACCTCAACACTACGGTTTGCGAGTGCGCCTACGGTGTGTATGGCGGGCAGGTTTAACACCCGTCGCAAGCACTAGTCCGAAAGAGGTGAAGGGACATCCAGACAAACCGAGCCCGGGGTGGCTGCTTAGAGGATGTTTGGCGGTTTGAATCCCCTTTTGGGTTTGATTCCGATTTGCCCATTCTGGCCACTGGGCTTTTCATCCTCATCCCCCAGCATGTTGGCCGTGTGCTGCAACCTAGTAATCCGTGGAGGCGGAGATCCTGGCTTTCGGGCTTTGGCTCCTTATTCCGGAGGACGGGTGGCCTGGGCGAGCCGGCCTAAGGTCAATCGGCTATGACTTTTCGGGTCCTGTCGTTGTGGGGAGGCGGCTTGTGCTGTATCCATCTGCATCACGGACCCGAACTGTTTGGGTTATCGAGGGAGGTGGTGTGTACGGCTTCCTTGGTGGCCTCGCCTCTTGGCATGCTTAGGCTGCCACCTCACCGAGATAGACGGCGGTGTTAGCTTCCTGGTGCAGGGCCCTGGATATGCGGCTTCCGGCCCTGCATCACCCGAGTGCCGCGCGGGGTTTTTCTTTTATGGGGGGTGCACCGCCGCGACTTCTTTTTGCTCTCCATGGCAACTTCTTCTCCCCCCTCCCCCGCAAAAAATTCTTCCCCCCAAAATTCTTCCCCTCCTCGCCGCACTAGCAAGCGCCAGAGGAGGGAACCTGAGATGGTTGGGCCTGGTGCCCAGTTACTGGACATTAGTAAGAGTCGGGACCAAGTCCCGAAGTTCTTGGTGGTGACAGGCGAGGGCCGAGATGTTACACAACTCGGTCCGTTCGCTGTCCACAAGGCACTCAAAGGGATCTGTGGTTCCGATCCGAAGAGTGTCTCTCGGCTCCGTGCTGGGGGGATACCTTGTGGAGGTTGCGGATGGGGCTCAGGCAAAGAGGCTTTTGAAGGCGGGTGCACTGGGGTTATGCCCGGTGCGTGTGGAGCCGCATCGTACCTTAAACAGCAGCAAGGGGGTCGTGACGTGCTTTGATTTGAGGGGTCTCAGCGATGATATCATCCTGGACGAACTCAAGTCACAAGGCGTTACGGCTGTGAAGCGTTTGACGCGGAAAGGTGAGAATGGTGCCCAGCCAACTGACACCTTTTTCCTGACCTTTGATACGCCAGTTGCACCGCAGCACATTACTGCCGGTTACCTGCGGTTGAAGGTCAGGACTTATGTTCCGAATCCAATGCGGTGTTTCCGCTGTCAACGCTTCGGCCACACCAGCGGCTCGTGTAAAGGTAAGCCTACCTGTGTTAGCTGTGCTCAGGCAGCCCATGAAGGCGCTGATTGTGCTGGCCCAGAGCAGTGCATCAACTGTGGTGGTCAGCACCAGGCCTCTTCGTGGGACTGCCGTGTTTATTTAGAGGAACGTCGTGTGCAGGAATTGAAGGTGAAGGACGGGCTTTCCTATTCGGAGGCCCGGAAGAAAGCTAAACTATCGGCAGCACCGATGACCAGATCTTTTGCACAGGTGTGCAGTGCGCCATTGCCTGGCCCAGTTGGTGAGTCTGCTGATTTAGGGGATTTGCGCGCTGAGCTCAGGTCTTTGACGAGGACGGTAGGCATGCTTGTTACTTTGTTGACCCAGCAACATCCATCTTTGCAGGGTCTTTTGGGTTCTTCCAAACCGGTTGATGCCTTGCCGTCGACATCTGCCCAGCCTGCTACTGTTCCTGTTCCTGTAACTGTTCCTGTTCCTGTTCCTGTAACTGTTCCCAGGCAGGTTAAGGCTGTAGTTAAGCCTCCTCCTGCCCGGAGTGCACCACAGAAAGTGTCGAAGAAGGCTCCTGCTGGTATATCCTCAGCACCACCCGTGAGGAAGTTGCCACCTGGAGAGAAGGTGAAACAGTCGTCGAACAACCAGCTTGCTGAGGGGTCCATTGCGTCCCCTCCACAATTTGATCCTCCTTTACCCATGGAGCAGGGAGATATTTCCTGTTCCACTTCTCCTGGGCTTTTTCCTCCTTCCGAGGACAACTTCGTTCTGGACCTCACTCCGGCTTTTGATTCGGGGGAGGATTCAGATGTTTTCGGGTCGCCCAGGGGAGGAGTTGAGGAGGATGATTCAGTCTTAAGCCCGTCCTAATGCCTGCGCATTCCATCGTTCAGTGGAACTGCCAAAGTTATCGGACCCATGCAGAGGAGCTGCGGCTGCTTTTGTCGCATTGGCGACCTCTGTGGTGCTGCCTTCAGGAAACTTGCTTCAAGGCGTCGGATAATCCGGTTGTTAGGGGTTACTCTGTCTACCGTCTGGATGCAGACCCTGTGCCACGTGCACATGGTGGTGTTGCAGTGCTGGTTCAACACTCTCAGCCGCATGCCAGTGTGCCTCTGCACACTAGATTTCAGGCGGTAGCAGTTCGAGTTTCTTTTCAATTCGATATTACTGTCTGTTCGGTTTATTTACCGCCGGATGAGGTCTTTGGAGTTGGTGACCTGGAGGACCTGGTTCGCCAGCTTCCTGCCCCGTTTCTCCAGCTGGGCGACTTTAACAGCCACCACGTCCAGTGGGGAGGACCTAACAATGACAACAAGGGCAGGATCCTTAAGGAGTGGATGCAGAGGGGGTCCGTTTGCATCCTGAACGATGGAGCCATGACACACTGTAACCTGGCCACGGGCAATTGGTCAGCGGTGGACTTAGCCTTTTGCTCCCTTGCCGTCCCAGTTCACTTCACTTGGGCTGTCACTGCCGATCTGCATGGAAGTGATCACCTTCCCGTTGTGTTGTCCATGACACAAGGGGGTTCTGTGGCTTCCAGGCCAGCCCGGTGGGCGCTTAGACGTGCTGAATGGTCAGCCTTTGCTGAGGCTGCTGTATTTCAGCGTGCGGTTGGGGACTTTTCTGATGTGGATGAACTTTCAACTCATTTCGCTGACGTGGTCCTTGCTGCTGCTCGTGCTACTATCCCGCGTTCGTCCACACAGCCGCGGCGTGTTCCTGTTCCGTGGTGGACGCCTGCTTGCGGGCATGCTATTCGGGCCCGCTGGCGAGCGTTGCGTGCATTTACGGTCATTCCAACTACTGACAACTTTGTAGCCTTTAAGCACTGTCGTGCCCGTGCCAGGTATGTCATCCGTGAGGCTAGACGTGCTTCGTGGACAGCTTATGTTTCGTCGATCACGCGCTCCACGCCTTCTCAGCAGGTGTGGCGGAAGGTGCGCCAGATCTCGGGGAGGAACGTGTCTTCCCCGGTTTCACAGTTGAAGGTGGCGAATTCCGTGATCTCTTCTGTGCCGGATATCGCCGACTGTCTTGCGTCTGCGTTTGCGCGGGTCTCGAGTGATAACCATTATGATCCTGGTTTCCTCAGAATAAAGCGTAGAGAAGAGGCTCACTCTCTGGACTTTCGCTCCGACGGGCTGGAGGAGTACAATTTACCGTTCACCAGGCAGGAATTTGTTTCAGCTTTGTCCAAGTCGCATGACTCCGCCCCAGGGCCTGATGATGTCCACTATCAGCTGTTGAAACATCTGCCTCTTGCCTCCCAGCAGTTCTTGCTGGAGATGTTCAACCGTGTGTGGGCAGAAGGCTCTGTTCCGGCAGCGTGGAGGACAGCAGTGGTCATCCCGATTGTGAAACCGGGCAAAGACCCTACTGCTCCTTCCAGTTATCGCCCAATCGCTCTGACTAGCTGTGTCTGTAAACTTATGGAACGGATGGTCAGTGAGAGGTTGGTCTGGGTGCTGGAATCACGCGGATTCTTATCTGCGTCCCAGTGTGGCTTTCGACGTTTTCGGTCAACCATCGATCATCTGGTTGCCCTTGAATCGGATGTGAGGGAGGCTTTCCGCCTGCGTCAACATCTGGTTCAGGTTTTCTTTGACTTGGAGAAGGCTTATGATACGACCTGGCGTTATGGGATTCTCCGTAATCTCTATAACTATGGCTTGAGGGGACAGATGCCACTGCTGCTTTCCGCTTACCTCTCCGGCCGTTCTTTTCGTGTTCGTGTCGGGGCGACTCTTTCCCGCCCGTTTGTCTTGGAGAATGGTGTGCCTCAAGGGGGTGTTCTTAGTGTCATCTTGTTTGCTATTGGGATCAATCCCATTGCTCAGCAAGCTGCTGTTCCCCAGTCATTGTTTGTCGATGACTTTGGCCTGCGCTTTCGGGCAGCTCGCATGCAGACCTGCGAGCGGCAGCTACAGCTGGCGATTAACAAAGTCCAGACCTGGGCGGTCAGTAATGGTTTCCGGTTTTCTCCGGACAAGAATGTGTGCATTCACTTTTGCCGCCAACGAACACTGCACCCAGATCCTTGCCTGTATTTGGGGCAGGCGCAGATTCCTGTTGTCCCACAGGCACGTTTCCTGGGTCTGGTGTTCGATTCCAGGTTATCTTGGCTTCCACACTTGCGCCAACTTAAAGACAAGTCTTTGTGGGCACTTAACATCTTGCGGGTTCTGTCGGGTACTTCATGGGGTGCCGATCGCACTGCCATGTTGCGCCTCTACAGAGCCCTTGTCCGCAGCAAACTTGATTATGCGTGCATGGTGTATGGTTCGGCTAGTGACTCGACTCTCCAGATGTTGGACACTGTGCATCACAGTGGCCTGCGTGTGGCGACTGGGGCATTTCGAACTTCTCCAGTGGTCAGCCTCTATGCTGAGGCCTCGGAGCCACCTTTGGCCATTCGTCGGCGGAAGCTGGCCATTCAGTATGCTGTGCGTTTACGTGCTGTGGAATCCAGTCCTGCTTGGTCCATGGTTTTTGGGACAGACTTGCGAGTCGGTAGACGCAGGGTGGGTAAGGGTGATTTCCGCGATAGGCTCCAGCAGTCCTGTCAGGAGATAGCCTTTGTTATGCACAGCGTCTTGAGGCTGGGGGGGATGCCAGTGGCCCCTTGGCTTGTCCCAAGTGGCATTTTCATTTTCGCTCTGGCGTCCCTCCCGAAGGGTTCCACTCTGCCAGCAAGGTACTTGCAGGAGTTCCGGCGGCTGTGTTCTCAGTACGCCGGTTATCAGCGGCTGTTTACTGATGGGTCGAAGTCAGACGATGGCGTGGCTTGTGCTTGTGTTTGTAAGGGAGTGACGGTAGCCCATCGCCTTCCATCAGGCTATTCTGTGTTTTCTGCAGAGCTTTTGGCTCTCGGTTTGGCGGTGGAATGGATCCTTGGCCTTCAGGGCACGCGTTTCATTATCTTTAGCGATTCCATGAGTTCCCTGGAGTCCTTGGCGACTTACAATCCACGGAACCCCTTGGCACAACGTGTCCAAGCTTTGCTTTCCCGCTTGCCTGGCCAGCGGAAAACCGTGCTTTTCTGCTGGATCCCGGGCCATGTTGGGATAGGTGGAAATGAGCAAGCGGATTCTGCAGCAAAAGGGGCCCTTTCTGGCCCTCTCGGTAGGGATCTTAGGCTTGTTCCCTCGGACGCTTTTCCAACTCTGCGTCTGAGGTTACATGCTTTTTGGCAAGCCTCGTGGGATGGACAGGACGGCAATAAATTACGAGCTATTAAAGGCACTGTTGAGGAATGGCACTCGGCGTGTCGCCGCAGTCGCCGTGAGGAGGTGGTGTTGGCGCGTTTGCGCATTGGTCACACTCGACTTACTCGCTGTTTCCTTTTGCGGGGGGTTGACCCTCCCGAATGTTATTGGTGTCGGCGGCCACTTACGGTCCGGCACTTCCTTGTTGACTGTTGCCATCTTGATGGTTTTCGTCGTCGTTTCCATCTTCCGCATGACATTGTGCGTCAATTGGGCGATAAGTCTGTCCTCCTGTCCGGTGTTTTTCAATTTTTGCAGGAGGTACAGATGTATGACAAGATTTAGATTAGGGGTTTGAATAATGTCTCTGTAATGTGTGGTGCAGTGGCAACCCGGACCACTGCACTGTGACTGAGGTTGGCGCTAATGACCAAGCTGTCGACGCGCCATTAAGCCTCAATTCCCCCCCCCCCCATCACTCATCTGCATTGCCACAAAAAATGGGTCGTGATAGATAATAGCTCTCCCGTAGATCCTAGATGGAGTCCGTCTCCCCCCCCCCCTCCGAATATTTTTCTTTGCCACCCATAGCCATTCAAGAAAGAAAAAAAACATGTATTGACGTAATGGTGAAAAGTTGGGAATACCAGATCCCTCATTTCTCAGCCTCTGCGCACAGGATTCGCATCACAAAAAGAAGTCCATGTTCTGCTCCCCCAGTCCAAAAAATAGTAACTGTAAAAAAAGGCAAAAATCATATCCCCACTATACATCAAAATCCACCTCACCCATCTAGGGAGTCTGATGCGTGGTACGTCACAAAAAAAAGGGGGCTACAAAGGCTGGCATGGAACGTTATAACTTCTAAGCAAATTGACTACATTTGAATGCTCCAACTAATAAGTTACTGTCGCCCAACTACACTTTAGCAGAAGGGTGTAATGTAAGGGTTGATCAGTTTGTAACGTAAACACCATGTGTATTTAGGCAGAGCCTCAGTGTAGGGGGAGAAGGGTGAGGAGGATTTGAGCGCCTCCCCCCCCCCCCCACACACACACACTCACACATTTGACCGCTTGACGCCGTAAAAGATATTTGCTCTG
This sequence comes from Lithobius niger, assembly GCA_023313725.1. Classification (NCBI taxonomy): domain Eukaryota; kingdom Metazoa; phylum Arthropoda; class Chilopoda; order Lithobiomorpha; family Lithobiidae; genus Lithobius; species Lithobius niger. Next base: position 46,603 of record JAHWFP010010358.1, on the reverse strand, counting down.
TTTTCGTATGTTTCAAAATTTGGCAACACACAAGCCTCAAATTGTTTTATATCGGGTATATATTATTTTGTAGCATTAATTAATTCCTTTTGTTTGGGATTGGAACAAATTTGATGGAGGTGGGACATGAAAATTGTTTTACTCTCCAAGCCCCCTCCCCCCCCCCCCCAAAAAAAATAAACCTAATTCTCTAGGTCCTTCTCTCGTTTCCCCTCTCCCCCTTGGCGATTTGAAGTTATTCACAACTTCCCTTTCTCTGCTATCCGAGTTTCGATCTCGGCAATACGACCGTGTTTAGTTTAACTTTGGCTCGTTTTGAGCTTGCCAGTAAGGTGTACAAGCTGGTTTTAATTTTTTGGGCGTTTTATTTAGGCATTTTCTACTCAATTTCTTACACGGAACATTGTTGTGGGGTCGCGTGTTTCCATATAAAATCGAAGTGCGCATGCCGCATGTTTCAATTTCCGGCTGTTGCCCGATCCCTGCATTTAATTTCAGTGGTCCCCGAACGTACATGCACATGCTGTGTAATATGTCCGGAGTTTTGGACTGGCCCTCTTCAGAAACTTCTGCACGGATCCTGAATGACCCTTGCCCCCCCCCCACTCCTCCTCCATCCATTATGTAAATTCAGGGTCTCCCTATTTTGCCAACTCGTACTACGATTTTGTCTTTGAAATGTACCTATGAAAGAGTCCGGAAAAGCCACCTAGGGGTCTGGGGAGCGCCCCCGAGCTCCCCTAAGCACGGTCCCCTAGCAGGGTCCGAGAAGCTGAAGCATTGTAAGCTATTCTAGTGCCTGTTTCTGCCATTTTCTGGCTTCCAGTGAGCACAATTGGAACAAATTGTCAAGCAAATTTAGGCGATTTTTTCCTATACGTTCTTCAGGTTGGCAGGTTTCGGCATTTTCTTTGCAAATTAAATTAATAGAATTTAGTTTAGACTTTTAGGCTACAATGAATGATGGCGAAATACTGTGTGCCCTCCGCCAGAGGCCGACATTTTTTTTAATGGACTATTGAAAGGTAAAAGAAAGTGTAATCTTTTTCTCAGTCTTATTCCAGACGACTAGGCCTACAGGTATTATTGCAAAAAAAATTTCCACATTTTAAAGCAGAAACATGATTATAAAAGAATGGAACGTCAAAAGATAAATTTTTTTGCTAAGTTATGTCTAAACGATTTGAGGTATTATTGGATAGCACATCCTTTTAAAAGCCTCCACATTTGAAATCGACATAACGCCATTTTCATTTTTTTTTTTTTCGATTTAGGGGATCTTAGGGTTGTTTTTGCCCTCGATTTCGGGACCAGTCCCGTGCTTGCAGGAAAGGTAACTATTGTGTGCGCAGAGTATCTTAAGTCCTCTAGGTATTTTATGAGCGACTACGTTTTCCTGGAGGGGGCGGCATTAATCGACGGCCGCCATTGTTTTTGTAACCATCTCGAATATCAACAAGGCACTCTGCCACCAAAAACATACAATCGATTATCTGTGTTCGTTCAGGGGCGAACTCAAGATAGGCCGCGGACACTTTAATTAATGTTTCCTGCAAAGTATCGTGGCTGGGAGCTGAACTGCAGGGAAATGAACATAAACTATCAGGGAGAAAGTTTCATTTTTTCGCCCGCAACACAGAAATATTGCGAAAACTAATGAAAAAAAACCACGCATCATAAACCACGCATCATAGAACTTTACTTTCAAACTGACCGAATGATAATTAACCAGTATTCATGTGGATTTGCACTGAATTTATCCGATTTTACAACTCAACTCGGAAGTTGCCAACTGTCTTTTCTCGCTCCCCCGTCCCCCATAATGAAAACGCCCCCCCCTCCCCCATTTATATAGAAGATTATTTTAAAAATATCTTGACGTTACAGCAAACAAATTGGTGCCAAAAAAAAATTGCGCCTAATACTGATTGGCTGTGCTACGTTTTTATACCTTTTTTCTTATCGAATGAGAACACGACCATTGCACTGAAGTTGTCTGCTACAAGAAGCGAGTCTGCTGCTCTTTACATTTTGATCCAATGTTGGAACAGCCGCATTACGTGCGGCCTCCCTACTTCCATTTTCAACTTCCTTCCAAGACGTTTACCGGCCTTGTGCCCTGGCTTGGGGCCCTTCCTTGATTGTTGCCATCTTGATGGTTTTCGTCATCGTTTCCATCTTCCGCATGACATTGTGCGTCAATTGGGCGATAAGTCTGTCCTCCTGTCCGGTGTTTTTCAATTTTTGCAGGAGGTACAGATGTATGACAAGATTTAGATTAGGGGTTTGAATAATATCTCTGTAATGTGTGGTGCAGTGGCAACCCGGACCACTGCACTGTGACTGAGGTTGGCGCTAATGACCAAGCTGTCGACGCGCCATTAAGCCTCATTTCCCCCCCCCCCCCCTGGGCGATCGCCGACCTGGCCAGTTGGACACTGTATGTACGGTAGCAAAGATTGGTCATTCTCCCCAACAATTGTTGATCCAACAAGAGTTTTCTCCTGATTTGCGAATTTATGATTTTTCAAACTTTTGAGCCGTTGGCAGTGAGGTAGAGTATCATTTTTTTTTTTTGGTTCTGTTAGTTTTTCGTCATTATTGCATTTTTCCATAATTTTACTGCCATCCTTTGTCCAATTTTTTTAATGATAGTTTGTTTTGGATGCTAAAAAGATGTTGTCAGAGGTGGACTGGTGGGTTTGGAAACCAGTCAGGAATTCGTGACGAGGGGTCGCTTTTTTTTTATGACGTTCCACCATAAAAGTTTCACTGCACTGTGACTGAGGTTGGCGCTAATGACCAAGTTGTCGACGCGCCATTAAGCCTCAATTCCCCCCCCCCCCATAAAAGTTGAATAACATCAGATATATTAGCTTGAGAGGTGGTGGAGTGGGAGTTTATGTACGGAAGATATACATGCTTTTGTCTTTTTTCTATGGTTATTTTTTGAAGTTAAGGGAGGGGGGAGGGTGCCGACACGGACGTTTTTTTTTTGTGATGCAAGTCTTGTATGCAGAAAGCGAGAACTGGTTTTGGGGATCTGTTTCTCCTACTTTTGAGCATAATGTCGGTAAACACGGATGACTAGGAAAAATTTTCTTGGGTGGGTTGAAAAAATCCGGTAGGTGGTCTGGGGGAAGGCTATTTGTCTATTACAGCCCTAGACACATTTTTTTTGCAATTACACGAATAAAATAAGTATATTTTTAGGTCTATTCTAATTTGTACAGGGGGGGGGGGAGAGGTGGGGGGAGCACTGTTCTCCCCAGTCCGATCCAGAAGCTGAAGCTTTTTCAAAATTTGAAATACCCAAGCTTGACAGTCCGCCTCTCGTCGTTGTCTTGGATCATCTTTTTTTTACCCCGTGCATTTGTCCCTAGTGCAAAACCGCCCATTTCATTATTAGGGCAGGAGTTGACCCTTAACAAAAACTAAAGTTGCTGTAGCATGGCTGCACGGAACGAAAGTCAACTTTTTTTGCTTTTTTTTTCTCAACAATTTCGAAAAAGTTTAGACTTAGAAATACGTCAAGTTATGTGTTTTTTGTTTTTGTTTTTATAGACCACGCTACGCGTATACATGCCCCGCAAATTATTCACCCCATAAGGAAATTAATAAAAAAAAAAACTAGAACAGATATTTAAAAACTATCAAATGCCAACTGTTCATTAGCTCAAAAAATTCTTTTTCTTCACAAAACTTCTGGTGATGATGGCCACATAATAAACCTCAATATGCACCCGTTTTGTTGCTCGGAGAATATCAGTCGAAAATCGATTTCTCCCCAAACCTTTTTAAGCATGTCTACTGATATCGTTTTATCGCCAGGGTGACCTTGTTCCGTAATTCCTGCACACAAGTTACCTTTGCTTACACTTTGTCCTTTATAAAAGTCCCACAAGAAAAACCAGGTTATCAGTAGATATGTTGAACATGGCATCAGTAGATATGTTGAACATGG
>JAHWFP010010358.1:23374-34012 GCA_023313725.1 Lithobius niger | reverse complement strand
AAAAACAACACAGTTCTAACGTGGCTTCTTGCTTAACGGTCCTCCATTTTCCAAGATGGAGGACCGTTAAGCAAGAAGCCACGTTAGAACTGTGTTGTTTTTAAGTGTTTTTCTGTTCAAATTTGTGATCAAGGCATAAATAAATTGCCGACAATTATTGGGACTGGTTTAGATGCACTTGTGGCAAATCATTTAGCCCGTCAGGGGGTACTGTATCTGCATATGTTACCACGCCACAAAATAATTTTTATCTTCTATTAAAGAGTTCTGTTAGGCCCCATTTATAATATGGATTTCGACGCGTACGCGTGACGCTCGGCGCGTGAAACTAGTGTTTTTTGTATGCTCAACGGTTAAGCGCGAGCATTTAAAATTGTGGAGCAAGTGGGCCAACGCGCGCGTTTTGCTATTTCCCAGCGTCACGCGAATATCTACTGGACTTTGATCGGTGAGCGCCGACCAACGCTCGTACGCTTAGCTGTTGCATGCTGGGATAGGAAAATGGCGGCATCAACGGATTCTAACGGCGCCACAAGAAAGGAAAACGTGGTGTGCTGAAAGGTTGAATGCTCAAAATAAACGGCCAACTATCTTAATTACAATGACCTTGTCCCGTGTGGTATCGAATCTAGCTGCTTTAGAAGGGGGAAGTTGTGGAACAGCCTAGTTGGATCGGAGTAGCGGCCAACATTATCAAGGTCACGCTCCTGCTAACGCGTTTGATTTAGAAACGAAAGAGCGTTTTCCTTAGCTTGACGATGTCACGAGCGGGCCAAAAAGACTGCCAACGCACACTGCTTCGCTCATGAACTGGAGTATGCTTCGAGCGTCACGCTTACGCGCAAGCGTTCATATTGTAAAATGCGGCCTTACTCCAAATGCAGGCCGATGCAGGCTAAGGCTCTTAGCATTGCTTTCGTAAAATAACATTCTCACGATGTTGAATAAAATGGCTGGAGCCAGGAAATAAGCCCACAGCAGCTTCCCTCCCAGACGACCTTGTTGCAAGTTGTGGGTATGGGCAGTTAAAACATGTACACTCACACATTGTAGGTATGAGTATGCATTTATAGGCTCCCGATAATAGTTAGGCTTCGTTTATTTTTTTTACTACTACTAATAATAATATTACAGGGAGGTCCAAACGGGAAGATTTGTCCTATCCTGATTCTGAGGGGTGCTAACTAGCAAAGTTGGGTCTTTTTTTCTTGGGTGGACCACCCTGTCTAATACTAGTTTACCGCCAAAGAAAGGCGGAGAGCCGAAGAAAGGGCGTATTAATGCGCCACTAACAGCAACCCTCAAATATCATTCGCCGCGGATGGGTTAACTAAAAGTTATGCGCGATAGTCTTAAGTAGAAATTTATGCAAACTTGTCGTTTGCAAACCTCCAGGACCTTATCTAAAATTAAATGTTAAAATTGCTGGTAGTATATTTGGATTTACAAAACTACTTTTTTTGGGGCATAGATGTCTACAAAAATTGAACACAAAACGACCTCATTTAAGGCTTAAGGTAAGGTTTATTGTTCTGAAGTCAAAACAGCACAAATAAAATTTCCTGTAAGGTTTCAGATACTGAGTGCTGCTGTATTGTTTAGTCCACGTTAAACCCTATTTTTTTTAATTTGTTGCACACGATAGATCAGATCGTTGAAAAAAGTTTTAAAAAAATAATCGTAGAAGTGTACTTAGCACAGCTCTGCAAGTATTCGGGGTAGAAATGTCCAGGAAAGTAATGATATTCCATGCCTGGAAAAGTGCTTGTAAATATTGAAAAATACATGTATCGTCAATAGGGTGATGAATGGAAAGTAGACGACGTGAAGAATCTCCAGAATACTATATCTATTTTTTTTCTTGATCCAGCAAGAATAACAAAGAAAAGAATAATCACCTTAAAATAACCATTATAAGAGCCTTTTTAATGCAACATTTTAAGCTATAAAAATTGAAAATTAGATCTTTGGTTCGTCAGTAGTTCTTATCACCCGGGGGTCTAGTATAGTGTTACAGCCTAACAGAGCCCCATGCTTTTTGGGTATCACATTTAAATCCGTGGGAGGGGTGGAGCGTGCATCTAGGGTCTATTGGTCGGTCCACGTGCACCTAGGATCAACATTTTCCCTCCCTTGAACGTTAGATACCCGCCCGATATCCCTGCCGCATCTACGCGTCGCCCGCCCGGGATAATAATTGTTACCAGTTGAAAAGACTCCCCCTGTTTGCGTGCATGCATAGGTAAAAGTGATAGGCAGGAGATACACTTTTTTTTTATTAAAAATCGTTTAGAGGTACATGCATAGTACAGTTGTGAAATAACAGCAAAAAAAGCCTGAGACAGTCAGATCTTCGAGCCAGGGATCTTCTTCAAGGTGGGCTGAAAGCTGTAAAAAGGTAAGAAATTGGAATTACCGAAAAATACTGGAATATAAAAACATAGTCAGAAGTCACATGTGTTGAAGGTTACCTTAAGTATGAGGATGCCCACGTTGTCCTTCAAGTTGGATTGAGTGTAAGTATGGTTTCCTCTTCAAGGCAGCTCCTTCAAGTCGGTCTGGAAGCTGTAAAAAGGTAAGAAACCAGAATTACCGAAAAATACTAGAATATAAAGCATAGTCAGAAGCCACACGTATTGAGGGTTACCTTAAGCATGAGGATTGAGCATGAAACCTTTTATATTTCTGCCTGTAAAAAAAAAAATAGGTGTTTGAAAGCGAAACAATAACGGTGTACGTATAATACCACCTGATGGCCTTCATCTAGTCGGGGGTAGTTGTGTGTAGGGTATGGTGGGACTGAAACAAAAAAACAAACCACGAGATTAGACACGGTAGAAATACAAAATGAAGCGACGTCAGGCGGAGACTGAGGGAGCCTAAAAAGCTCACCTTCGCAAATCATATAGGCTATAACGAAGTGATATAAGCCGAAGTAGTGCCTTCAATTCGATAAGCGGAACGTAGTGCAGACTGAGAATTTAAGAACGTGGACAAGGCTGAGGGAGCGGAGTGATAACAGCTAGGTAGTTAAAAACCCAAAAATCCACCGGCAGTTTCCTGAAGGGGAAACTGACGGCTAGTAACGAATCCCCGGGAGCGTCCAGCGAAGGGGATAAGCCTCTATACCCGTAAAAAAATCAGAAGCTAGGTATTATAAAAAGCAAAAGTCCCACCTGTAGTTTATAAGATGTAATACAAACAAGAAGTGAGACATGTAAAGAAGTGATATCGCAAAAGGCCATATTGCGCGCATACGGTCTAGCTATCATGTGGAAGGAGGCGTCATTGCAGCGAGTCATAATACACGTTGTTTGTAGGGTTTGTGTAATACGGCTCCCTTCGATGGCGCTCTTCCAGACAACACCCGGGCGATACCACCAGGAGGCCCGTAATCCGCTGCGATACGTAAGGGAATGTGTTGGCAAAAAAAAACAAAAAATTAAATGTGACGAAGTTAAAAAAAACTAAAATTAAAAAAGGTATCCGTTGACGTATCGTGTTCATCACCCGAATTTGGAATTCTCAAACGCTAGTCGTCCGAGTGGCCCAACGGTGTTTCGTTGGTTCTAATTGCATGATGCCGCGTAGTCGAAACCAACGTTAAGTTCGTCGCCTAGGTTTCCAGTAGAAAACTAGGTGTTTATCGTAGACGTTAATAAAAGATATGGCCGAAAAAAAGAACAAGTATGGACAATAAACAAAATAAGTAAAGTCGGACACGAAGCTACGCAAACACAAATTTCCCCCCTTGCGAGGGAAAAATTTATTAAGTAAAAACCTACATTTTTAAGAAGATTTAAGATCTCTTTTAGCAAAACATTTATATAATAAAAAAAAAACCCACACCATGTACAATGAAGGAGATTTAAGATCTCTTTACATTTATATAATAAAAAAAAACCCACCACCATGTACAATGAAGGAGATTTAAGATCTCTTTAGCAAAACATTTATATAATAAAAAAAATCCCACACTATGTACATTGAAGGAAGTTTAAGACCTCCTCATCAAAATAGGTATATAATACAAAAAAAATTCACAACATGATTGAAGAGGGTTTAGGACCCTGTAGTGAAACATTTATATAATAAAAAAAATTTAAAAAAAGGTTTAAGACCCGTACATTATTTAAGAGGGTTTAAGACCCCTAGGAAAAAAAAAAACACCAACAGCAACGTCAGTCTCATTTTCCCCCCACAGTCGATCATAACAACGGCTTACAGCATTGAAAGCAGTCTTTATTTTCGGAAGGTGTAATGAATTTAAAGTGTCTTTTGACGAAGCGAACGACACGGCGGTCGTTAAAATCCTTCGTCATAGGATGGAAATGTTGTTGGATACGAGTCATGGGGAGACCATTGGCTTTATGATATAGAAAATAAAGGCAGTATTGGCCGCATACCGTACTACAAGGTCCTTGGTAGGTGTGTAGATTATAATTCTTAAAGGTAGAATTCCTACCGAGGAAACGTAGGATGTGTACGTTAGTAGGCTTCAGACCATAGCTGTCAAAATAGTCAACGGACGCTTTGAGGTGGTCGAAATAGATGCCGATCCAGTGACTACCTGGTTTGGAAGAGGGGTCCAAATTAACGATGTACGCCGAATGGGTGGCTGTTCTAGGTAGCTGATCGGAAGCGTACACGTCACCGAATAAAGGCCCTAGCTTCTTGTGACTGCTAGCTGCGGCGCGCAATTGATCCGTTTGCATTGTTTTTTAGTGTTCATATAGAATGTTTCTAGATTGATCGATTTCGAGTACGGATTGATGCACCATGTAAAGTACTAAATTTATAGTTTCCGTAAGGGCTTCTTTGAAACTAATGTCGATACGAAGAGATCCTTGACGAATGAGGTTGTAATGGCACTCTCCTTGGCTTTTATCGGAAGTCAAGTCAAAGGCGTACAGCGCATTGCCTTCCGGGTAATCACCATACGCGATGGGTGGAGGCGAGCCCGAAACCAGTTTGTTGGTATCTTGAAAAAGTGAGTAATAATTTCGCACGTATAAAGAATTGTCATAGTCTGGTTTATAGGGAATAGAAGGAATAGTTTTTCCATCGGCCTGCAAAGCGAGATAATTAACGTTGTAGTTGGCAAAGTTGTAAGGATTTTTAGTATAGCTACCGTTGTATGCACTATTCGAAACCAGGCCGAGAAGACAAAACGAAGGCATGTTTCCCAGGACGGCATTATCGAGATTGCCTTGTAGACTACCTTGAGGTACAGTAAAAGTTTTAATTTCAACACGGCGGACTGGGTACTTTGCGGAACCGTCTTTTAAGGCCTGGGTGAACCCCACCAACACTGCCGGCGATGGTGTGACTCGGCGGACGAACAAGGCTGCCTTAGTGATGTTCACGCGGTAGCTCGGGTTGGTCTCGGCGCTCATTAAACAGAATGCATCTTTACTACGAGTTTATTTGAGACGGAGATCGACATTGTTTAACAAAAGTCTGTCTTGCTGAAATAGGTCGCAGTGAGGGCGACCGTACAGGTCTATAACTTTACTAGTCTTGACACGTTTGGTGCGTGCTTTAAGACCAACGTTACTTCCACCAGGATTACCACTATCGAAGCTACCGGCAGTATCGGCTTCCCACAATTGACTGGAGAGGTGACCGGCTTTAGCATCGGTGCCATGAGTCAATAAAGTCTCTAAATAAGAACGAAATGCGTACCCATTGTCGCTATTAGACACTTGTTTTCCATTTAATGTACAATCGCATTGCGAAAAAAGGGAATGTAAAAGTAGATTTACAGGACCAATTTTCTCGGTGTCTGTTATAGTCGTCGCTACACTTTTAACTATTTTGCACTGGATGTGTAAAAACGACTGACTCAAGTCCAAGAGACAGTCGGCAGCTCCAGGAACCACGAATTCGATAGGAGCACCGTCACTTAATGTGGCTAAAGGATGATACTCGACTAGAGTGTCATCATTTACGGTCACCTGCACGGGAGGTGTCGTAAAGAGCTCAAGTTCTTCCTTGGTGCAGGGCGCTGAATCTCTGTCTGGTTTCAATGACATGATGATGTGGAATGAAAGACGCCGTAGTACAGTATGCGGTTATATACTTTTCTGTTGCTCATTTAACCGAAAAAGTCCGCCTTTCTTCTAGGCTTGCTTCTTCGTTTTTTGGAAGCCTGTAGGCGTCTTAGTTTTCTCTTCCCACCTCCTGATTGACAACGCTTCTTCTTCCTCTTGCGACCGGTTCCCACTTGCCCACCTGTAGCAGTGGCCACGGCATCGTGTTTAGCCACCCTCCATCTCGTCCGAGCAGCTTCCTTAACAGATTGTCCAGACTCTACGTCATCCAGCATCCTTCCCCCAGATCTTAGCGCATAACGTCCTATCCCCATTAAACCTCTTTTAAGAAAAGGGACGGCCGACCGAAAGATACCGCTCAAGAAATCCCCGAACCCGCCCCCCCCTCTCTGTATTCTTCCCCCCGCAAAATAAGGGGCTCCCCCTCTCTGGACAGGGCAATAGTGTTGCACGCATACGCGAGGATCTAATCCGGAGTAAGGGGCTCGCATGGTTTTTTTTTTTTAAGGACGTCGCTTAAAGTGTAGTGTCAGGCTAACTTCTCCCGAGTTAAATGGAATGGCCACCCCCATGTCTGACATTATATAGACTCTAAGGGTCTCGAAATTAAGACGAGCGACTGGTTTGTAGTAAGGTTTAGTAAATATTACATTCGTCATATCGCCTTCTCCGATTCTTACAACTCTTAATAAAGGCGCCAGAACGTCACCAACTAGGGTCTCCGCCACTATGTCGCTGTAAATATAAAAAGAATCGAACCCCCCGATCAAGTTAAGTTTTATAGTTGATGCAACTGCTCTATGAAAAAAATGATCGGCTCTAAAGCCTATTCTACTCGCCAAAACCTTGTTAATGCTCATACTCAATACTTCCAGAGGAGTAGTCTCTTTATCAGCCGATAAAAGGATGGAGGGGAAACGTATAGACATTACATCTCCGACTTCCCCGTATTCGAACTTAGGATATTTAACAGCGCGCACTCTTTCTTTCATGGCCTTGTTTAAAGCATTCGCCAATTCGTGTCCCGTTTTATAGTAACCAGGAGTTAAAGGAACGTTGATGGTAGATACAAAAGTGACGTAGGACACGAACCAACTCCCGTCATTAAATTGCTGCAGAATACTTTCAGTCGTGGCCCTAGTATGAGCTTTTACATCGTCGTAATAACTCTCTCTCAACAACCTATCCGACCTATCCCAGCCTAAAAACCTAGCGAGACTATAAGACAAACACAACTTAGCATCTGGAGGTAGTTTATGGTCAATTTCAACGCGTTTACCTACTTGATTGTAACTGAAAGTAATGGAAGGCATTCCCAACTGATTTTCGATAGTCGTATTTAAAAAAGTCAAAACCTTATCCATTTGGTAAGTGAAAAACACAAAATCTTTATTGAAAACTAGATCCAATTCCAGTTCCACGGTCAATGTGGTTTCCCCCCCCACCGCTTTATGTTGATTAAGAATCGCGAGTTTAGCAGATTCCGGTATATCGAATTCTTGGTAATTATATCTAGGGAATTTAACGTAAGTACGGGTTCCACATTTTAGAGTCATTCCACTATCTGATGCCACGTTAGCCCAGTTCCTCGAGTATTGAAATTCGGCCAGTCCGACCTCCCAGCCACTACCAGAAAGACTTATTCTTTGAGCTAATTTCGTAGTGTAATCGTTAAGTGAATTTGTAGGAAAAAGATCCAGGCTAGCATTGGCTGGTAAAGTCATGTAGAAACTATCGCCCTCCATTTTGTTTTTATAGTTTTTTTAAGTCTTTAGCCGGGATCCAACGGTTATGGGTTTTATCGTAACCTTCGAAAGATACTAGATACTTTTTGTTGCGTCCGACACCTTTGCTTCTCAGCACCTTGTCTACGCGATGGTAGTCCTCCCCGTCCTTTTTAAGCACTTTACCTACTTCGAATAAATAAAAGCGACCTTTAATTTCTTCCCCGTTATAATCTTTAAGCCTGACAGTAACTTGACCTAAATTGCCGCGAGAAACCAAAACTTTAGTTACGAAAAATATTTCCCTCGACCACAAGCCCCTGTAAGCTTTGTCAAATTTCCCTTTTGATATAGCGATGCGAACTTTATCACCTATTTTTAAAGGAATTTTAATATTTTTACGTTTAGTCAAAGCATGGCCTAGCTGCTTTAAATCGTCACCGAACAATTTACGCCACAACCGCGTATGATTTTGAAAATTGACGTTATCAGGTGGCATGCCAGTGGCCGAATGGCGAGTTTTGTTGTAAGAATCTACAATTTTTTGAATGACCGGCACGTATTCGTAAGTACCTTTAGATAAAAAAAACCGATGTAATCTAGATTTTAATTCTCTTTGCCACCTTTCAACGTTACTATTTTTTATATCTTCATTTTCGGTAGTAAAAAAATGAACGTCTTTTTCTTTAAAATAATCCTGAACCTCTTTCGCAAAAAATTCACTCCCTTTGTCGCTGCTAGCGTTCATTACTTTATAGCCTATACGTTTAAATATTTTCTTAAACGCCTCGACCATTTCTCGGCCTGTTTTAGTACGCAATACTTCAACCCAGGCTTTACGGCTCAAGCCGTCCAAACAAGTTAAAATGTACCTGTATGGTTTGTTATGCTGTCTTAGAGATATCAAGTCACTTAAGTCACATTGTAGGAAACTCCCCAACCCACCCACTATAGTTTTATTTCTTTTAAATTTATACCTGGTCGGTTTGGTTATGGTGTATGCATCCTGACGTAAAAGCCAGTCTTTAATAGCGGCTAAAGTATATTTTTTACCGTCCCGCTTAGCCCGAGAATGTAATTTGGTCGCCGAGGCGAAACTAGTGGCTTCCCCTAAGCTGTCGTGATACAATTTAGTTAAATATGCGTCCATTTTTTTTTTTTTACTGGAAAATATCCCAGTCAGGATCGCTTTGTTTCTTACGTCTACTAGTTCGTTGCTTAGCGGCGCGAGGTAGGCTAGTTCGCTCTCTATCAACGATATATTCCTTAGTCCTTTTTTCTTCCTTTTTGGGAGGGCTGCCTGCTAAGGACAATGTGGGCGGACCGGGGGAATTTGGCGGAAGAAGCGAATGTTTTTTAGTGGGAGCTGGTGTAGTAGGAACAACCGCTGCCGACAATCTAAACTGATCGATAAATTGATCTCTTTCCCTCTCGAGCTGCCCGATATATTTTGCTTTAAAATCCAAAGGTAAGTGTTCGGTTTTTAAAAGGGCATCTATACGAGCTTGAATTTCGGTTAATTTAGTGTATAACCCTCCTTCCGGCAAGTAAAGGAATCCGTGCGGCTGAGTGGCGGCAGCGGCGGGCGCTGTTGTTGGTGTTGTTGGGGTATAATTTTTATAAGCGTCCTCAGGGACTAAATACATTCTATTAAGTAACGAACTCATTGTTTACCCAGGCCTAATAAACCCCCGAGAGCCGATAAGGCTGTAGGAATGAGCCAGGGTAAAAATCCACCTCTTTGTACTAAAACACTCTTTCTGGATTTGAGCGAAGCTCGACGATTCCCCAAAAGTCGAATTTGTTTCTTATATTTCTTCAATTTACAACGCGTCGAAGGCGAGACTTTGAGCTTATTATTCAATAAGTTTAAGGCAATTTCCGAAATACAGTTGACTTGAGACTTGTCAGCGTGCCGCAACAAATTCTTGCGTTGTGGAATGCTAAGTTTACAGAGTGCTTCTAGGAGCGGCCTATGCTTCCTAACGTTCTTCATCGAAATCTTCACGTGGAATAAACTAAAGTAGTTTCTCCGGGGAATATATGCGTTCTCAGTCGAGTTGCGTCGTTGGATTTAGAGTGCATGTCCACCATTAAATATCCGTATTTCTGTCTACGGATAGCGTCGTCGTACGCGGCCATAAACTGTCTAGTCTTGGCTGGATAGGCTTGCGACGCGAACGTCATTATCTGCCTTTTATCTCTTAAATTTCTCAACAGTACTACATATTGAGCGTTTAAAGCAATGTCCCGTTGGTTCCGGCCTTGCGAAAATAAATTCTGAGTTAAATAAAATATTGAAAAATTATTATGATGACCGTGTCTCGTGAAAAGTTCGGCAATTTCGCCGCTAGATGTCGCTACTGAACTCATTAAATCATCCAGAACTAAAAGTTTATGTATATTAGGGTCGTAGCTAGCGATATCGGTAGGTAAACCTCTATGGAATTTAATCTTATCCTTATAGTTGTCCATCCAGCTCTGGTAACTCGAAAAATGCCAATGTATTTCTTTAATTTCATCGTCTACCATAGAGGCCGAGTTATCTATAAATTTAAGCATCCAGCTAGTTTTACCACTACCCGTTGGTCCTGCAATCACGCAGTTAAACGGTGCGTGAAACTGGGCAAAATCTGTAATCAAACGCTCACCCATACTGACTCGGCAGCGCTAGCGTTGACTAGGGGCGGGAGGTAATAAAATTGCCGGCAATAAGGTAAACTCCACAGGAGACAATTTAAAAATAAAATGAGCAGCAAGACTATGCTCTTACATATCTCGTACTTTGGGTCTGCCAGAAAAGTTGAAGTTGTTGATATTGAACGCCGCTCATCCATCACTAACAACTAACGGAAAGCGAA
>JAHWFP010010358.1:2776-22240 GCA_023313725.1 Lithobius niger | reverse complement strand
TGCCACGGTTTATATAACATTCCAGTTGCGTACCTTTCAATGTGAAGGCAATTAAAGCGTACATCACATATTCGAGACACGTGGTCCCTGACATTTTCTAAGAGAGGCGTCAACGCTTTGACCCGACTACTTTCCCCTCGTTCTTCGGCGTCCGTATAGCAGCAATATTGTCTAGCCACGCCCGGCCTGATAAAGTCGTGGGGGGGGCCAAAAAATTCGACTTCGGCGTCCAATGCGTGGTTTAGTCTTTGGATTTGCTGCTTTGTTGCCATATTCTTCAAATGCAACACCTCGTGGTTCAATAAACGTATTCGGGTTTCGGTCCAACTGGAAGTAGGATGCTTATCCCGGAAGATATCCGAAGTGGAAGTTACTTCAGCCATGTACCTTTAATTTTTTTTCAAAGTCTGCAACGAAAGAAAGGGGAAGAACGAGCTGGGAGACGAAGTGGCCAGAGGTATGTGGAGCGCGCGACGCTGGTTGGAAGAGCGATCGTTAAAAATATGAATGGGGGGGGGGGGGGGGGCAGAAAAGGATTCTGGCGAGGGCATGCTCATACACTAACCAACTAGCCTTCCAATCACACCGACAAAAACAAGATGCAGCTTTTCGCGGTGTCCGGGTTTGTATCGGCCTTAGCGGCTGGGCTTCTAGGATTGATTTGGGGCTACATACAGGACAGGGCCCAACAACAACAACAACTAAGACCTCAACAAACCTATTATCAATAGCCCCATGGATACGTCACATATGTGGCTTTATCCATCCACCGTTTATTGGCTACCACTCTGTAAAGTTTGCTTTGGGTCGTGGTCAGTAAATGATGGTTTTTACGGATTATTTTTCGCGGTTCAGTAATTGTGACAGTTTCGTTTGCGTTGATATTTTTTACCATTCCAGCTAATGACTCAAAGTCTAAAATCTGGCTATTTCTGAAGTTTAAGGTTATGCCTCGTACTTTGACAATTTGTTTAGTACCTTTGTCGCTTTTTACTACGAAGCAGTAATTTTTAGCGCCGTTGCTAACAAAGTGAGTTATCTCAGCATTATTACCGTACACTGATAGATCGTTATTGAGACTACCTAACCTCGGGTCATTGTTGGGAGGCGCATGATGGCCGGTTGTTTTATAGAATGTACTATCTGTGTCAGAATAAAAAATATTACCAGGGGTGTGATCACGTAACAATTGCAACAATCGTAGTCGACCATAAGATGTGATTAGAGCACTTATCACTACAGATACGTTCGCGTTACCTTCCGACAAGTTCAAATCGTTCCTGTAACGAATGATCGCTATCTCGCCGTCGTTTTCAAAGTCAATATTGGATATTACATTTTTGTCGTCCGTGACAAACGCGAAATATTCCGCCGCATTGTTGATAAACTTTGTTGACAACAAATCTTCCCGCTGACTTATTTTTCCTGAAATAGAATTAAGGAATAATTTTGCGGTACTGCGGCCGCCAGGATTAACCTTAATATTGGCTAGGTTTAGCTCGATATGTTGAGTATCACGTACATGCTGCACATAGGCCTGTTTTTGAGAGTCGGTTATACAACCCTCCGGGAAGCCCGAGCACTCTAATTTCATGGCATAGAACGTTTTCACGTATTCCGTAAACAAGCCCCCACCCTCCCCCCTCCCAGGGTCGTATTTTACAGTTTGAGGGAAATGATACACACCATACAGTTTCAATATTACGTAGCCGTCTTTGACAGCTTGTTGTAATTCCGGTGATACAAATGTGGCTTCAAACGCGCGTTGCTCGTCCGAGTGATTACACCTGCCGTCCGCTGGCTGTTGGCCGATGCATGCGCAGCACAACGGGAAAAACAATTTATTTTCGTACTTATAAGGTAAAGTAGGAATGTAAAGCCCACGAGGTGGTAGTACTCGGGCTTGTATTAAACCAAAATATCCCGAAATATCGGTACTGCCTTCAAATTCTGTTATTATTGTAGGGTGGCCTACTGGAAATCGTTCCTGAAGCATGACAGAGGGATATAAAGAATTTATATCACCCGCGTAGATTTTTTCGTCTTTTTCGGCCACGTGCAAATGTCTATATGTCTCCACTCGACCCCCTAGATAGGCGGACCGGGGTCTCAACACAGGAGGCACTTTTTTGTAGGCTTTTTCAAACGCTCGCAATTTTTCGTCGCGTTTCATTTGTTCGTGGAATTGGCAAGACCATATTTGCACATATTTAACGCCGACTATTTCCTCTAGCGCCCTGCGTCTAATTATCGCTTTGTCGTGAGCGTCTTGAGCCGTTAACTGACTAAAAGGTAGTCTTTGGTGCCTGTTTGATATACATAAGCACCCGTGCACGTGGCAAGCCATAAATTCGAATACAGTGTGAGTGCTTAAACAATAGCCGTCAACGCTGTATTTATTGCCAATGAATTTTTTTTCACCTAGGTTAGCCGCATGTTGAATAAAAATACCTCTTTTTGCTGCCTCGTAATCTAGCCAGACTAAACCCTCTCTCGAATATTTACGGTCGGGAAAATAGCCGTCCGATGGAATGGCTGCTATGGTATTTGGTTTTAAATAGATAGCTCTAAATATAGTCATGGCCAGGTTACTGATAGACAAACAGTCGTGGAATGGTTCTAACCTGGGACACACGGCTTGTATGAGCTGCCTGAATTTCAGAATGCAGGCCATAAGCACGCTGACATCGTTGCAACAATACTTAACCAGTTCTTGTTTAAAGTCAAAAGTTACATTTTTGGCACGTTGTTCGGCGTGCCAAGCTATCAGTTTGAGGCGCGCATCGACACTCAAGCTATCCGGATCGTACATTTCGAGATTAGGTACTACACCTCTGTACTCATAATTTTCTGGTCGGTTAAACAGGTGAGGATAATACCCCTTACTAATGAGATTTTCATCTAGCCCTAAACTAGCGGGTAGTTTGGATAAGGCCATTGACATAAACTTGAAAGAGTCCACCAACTTTATGCCTTCTATTTTTGCGGTTATTATTTTACCTCCCACATATATGACGTCGGTAGGTTTGACTCCATTATCTAATGCCCATCTAATTAGGAAGAGAGAATCGTATCCAGAGTTATTATGTGAAATGAGAGAGAGGTTCGAATCCCTGGCATGTGACTCAAACAACCAATGACAAAAATCGTCTAGAGTGCTTTCACCGTTCATAAACACTTTGTGTTTGTCACCACAACGAATACATGTAGGTTTACCAAAACAGTAAGTGCATGCAATATCGATAACCGCCAAATTCACGCTGTGTAAAACAAAATCCCTGTCCTTGCTGTCAGTTACTCGCTCAACTTGCGTCGTTTCGAGGTCGTAAACAGCTAACCGCACGCAATCGCGTTTTTTGAGGAGTGGTAAAGGTTGAATGTGGCAGCGGTGCTCTAGCCGACACCACTGTTTACATATTTTACAAAAACGTTGGCAACAGTGATGCGGTGTCCTGCTATTACCCTCAAACGTTAGAAAACAAATCTTGCATTTAAACAGCGATTTACAGACTGTAGAGTCTTTGAAGGGTGGCTGTTTGCTATAATGGCGGACTAAACATTCCGTATTTCTGAACAATCTGTTACATGCCGAACATGGCAACCAGCGTTTCAGGAAGCAAACATATTTAGGCGAATGACACGAGGGACATTTATGCTTTTGGCAGGCGTGGCTTTTAGGTCGGGAATACGGCCTCAGACAGGAATGACAGAAAAATCGGGATGAGAAAATAAACCGCGGCTTTAAAATTCCGAAATAGTGATTGGCGTGGCAGAAAAGATAGATGCGCTTAGAGCTAGAAGGCCCCTCGAAGGTAACCTGGCACTGCGTTCCATTTTTTTGGAATAACACAATTTGGTATTCTGTCAAATAATCCTGAAATTCTTTCAAGTCAACAATAGAACATCCATCTTGGCGAACACAGACGCCGGCGTCGGCGTGCAGCTGTAAAGCGAGCTTTTTTTGCACATTGTTCGATTTACGAATTTGTCTATATAATTTTATGTCCTTATCAGCGAATGCTTTGCAACAAACTATCGCTCTAGCCAAACAAAGTTTATCTAAGCCGTTTTTTGGGAACACGACCGACCTAGCTCCCCCTGTTGATAGTCATGCTATAACATTTGTGCGTGACATTTTCTTTTTCGGGAAAGTGCCGCCTCTGGGTATCTCGATATGAGTTACTTTAATCTCGAGCTTATTGAATACATCTATTTCCCGACCACTTTGGTTAAGTTTCAAAATAAGAGCCAAAATGTTAGCGACGCTGAAAGATTCCCTGGCATGTAAGGGAAGGAACAAGCTATTTTCAAACCCACTCCCCCAATACACACACCTACATAGTCGGTGGGTCGGAACCCATCCAGGACACGCTCAAATATGTCGGTGAAAAGTTGGTCTATATATTCTATAGGGTCTAAACGGTTTCTAACCAAATACTGGGCGTCAATAGGGGGAATTGTCACCGTGTAGACATTTGTATTAGTGCTAAATTTTTTTATGTATTTCCCCATGCATTTAACGATGCTGAATCTATCGTTTTTAAAAGTTTCGGTTCCCTGAGTCTGACAATCATATTCGGGAAGCTTTTCGGGACAGGATGATTTTAATGTCGGGCCTCCCCCAACTTGATTAGAATAAGCTATTGGAAAAAACAGAGAAGTAGTTTAATAAATTGAGCTGCGAAAAAGCGAAGCGTGCATTACGCAATCATGGTCTCTTTGGCTCGGGGAATTGAACTTACATCCCTGACAGGGGAGCCGTGTATCTTCTGTGTTTTTGCTGCATTTCGGATGTGCGATTTCTTGTTCACACATGTAACATTTCTGTAGTTCGACAACTTCCGGCTCCTGCGTAGCCTGGGAGGAAGAAGAAGAAGGGAGCGGGTCGTCGGTCTTTTTAACATCATTTTTCTTTTGTGGGCGTCGTTTGCTTTTTTTTTTCTCTGGCTCGCTTCCGTCGACCGCTACGTTACTCTTTCTTTTTTGCTTCGGTTCATTTACGGCCATTGTTGGCAATGTTACCGCAGGTGAAGGTGTCAACTCGCATATTCTCTGCGTCCAGCAAGCGACTGCCTGCGATATATGAGGGAGCATGTATTTCATGCTGAGTATATCAAATTCAGTTAATGCTACGGATTTGTCTGCACTTTTAAGGATCAGCACATTGTCGGCCACGGATTCGATCGACACGTTCCCCGATTTAACTGATATACTCGAGTTAGGTTGACGCCAGTAGAGTTGCGCTATTATCCCTAACCACTCTGTTGGATCTAATACCACGCTGTCATTTTCTCCGTGTTTTCCAATAGCTATTTTCACTACGTTTACCGTCGGAACTATTCGTATGAAATTTAACCCGGTAAGTGGGAAGCAATCGCAATATGGGATGGTTTGGTACGCCATGAGACTGTGAGGGAGAGACAAAAATGAAAAAAAAAAGGACATTACTTATTTTTTTTTCACTCCAACCACATTTCGGTTTGGGATGTGGGGGATTCGATCTGAACTGTGGGGGGCTCTATCTCTTTCAGTTTTTTGTCCAAAAGCATAGTGATATCAGTGACGTAGCCTATCAAGCCTGCAAATTGACGATAGTTTAGTACTATGTACTTTTTGCTGTATTTTTCAAGTATGAATTTAGCCTGATAGACTGAGCCAGATTGTGACACTATCACTTTTAGGCCGGCTCCATAGTTCCGGCCGGTCATAATTTGCTGCTGTAAGTTGCGCTCGCTCACGATCTGATTGTAAATGGCGTGATCCTTAACAAATTCCCGCCATTCGGCGACAGTAAACGAGACGCCGCGGCGTCCTGGCAGGATCCCTACTCCTGGGGTTATGAATTCCCGTAAATGTACGTACGCACGTCCCTGAAAATCCGTCACTTGTACGTATATTTCACCCCCTATGAAGTAGGTGTTTTTGGCTTCAATGCCTCTATCTACTGAAGCTGATGATGTTGCCATATTTTTTTTTTGTTCACTATGTATATGAAAAGAAATAAAAAGGACATAGCCTTCCTTTAGGTTTTTTTTTTGCCCTATTCCGCACGTAAATTGAAATAAAGGAACCATTTAGGCCTACCTGTTCCTCTCTGCTTGCACTGCTCGGGTATACTGCTCCGTGGCCTTTCGGATTGTTGAATATCTGTAAACATAAATGTAAAGAAGCCCGTTAGCAACCGGCCAAGTCCTCGCACTCTTTTTTTTTTTTTTAATATTAACGTAATGCCTCATTAAACAATGCTTACCTCTACAATTGCTGAGTCGTTGGTTCCAATGGAGAGATCGGCGGGTTAGTGAATTCTTGGCTGGGGTGATGGTTTTATACTTGGCCAAATTGCATTGTTTCAAGTGGAATAGTTGCTCGACAAATCAGCACCGGTTATTTTCCGTAAGGGTGTTACGGTACTCTATTTTGGTCATTTCTCCGATTGGTTAGTCTCATAGTACCGTCGCTCATTGCACGGCTCGAATCATGTGATGACTTTCAACCAATTGCGAGGCGTGTACTACGTCACGATGTGGGCCGCCCATTTCGCTCGAGGCAGTGTTTTTTTTTTTTGGTGGTTAGCCCGTTATTTTGTCTTTTCGGGTTAAAGGGCTTATACGAAAGGTTTAACGTATAATAAGTCGGTTGTCTAGAGATCTAGGTCGCGAGACGTTAACTACGCGTCATTTTTTGACAGTACTGACAGCTTACATATAGCCCGTCACTTTTTGTTTTGACGAATTGATAGGGGGAACGATTATTTTCTTTTAGTTGAGGGGTCCCACGCTCTCTTGACAACCGTTAATAGCCGATAAATGTCGTAACTACATTCCTACGCCCATAACAGTATTAACCTCACGACCTCTGGCCTATATACCGTTACGTTAATGGACAGAAACGCGTGACTGATTGGGTCTTTTTACAATAGTCATTCGTTCTTGTCATTTCGTCTAGGCCATTCAGAGGTCTGAAGGCCGTAGGGGAGACCACCGTGTTGGGGGGCGGGATTGTTCGTATTATAGCCCCGAGCAATTTTAGACTTACCCGATTTTTGACGAGATCCTTACTTCATTCTGTTGTAATAACTGTTCGGAACACACCTCACTAACTATCAACTCTTGGATATTTTTTTTATCCTTCAGCGCGTCTCGTGAGTTGCGTGTTTTGTATACTTTTGTATACTTTAACGCGCTTTTTTTTTATTGAATTTTTTTTTTATTGAATTTTAAATTGGTTTTTCATTAGACAAATACCTCCGACATCCTTCTCGTGCAGGAGATCGGTCTGTGGGCCTGCTATCTTGTGTCCCACTTACTCCCCTGAAAGTGCCGACCCACCGCCTCCTGGGCCGGCCGCCCGTGAACGCGACGAGGTGATTTTAGTTTTTCTTTCTTTTTCTCTATTGTAGTTAGTCGCTGATATGCAACGGATCACCGTCTCGCGCGACTTGCCCTGTTTAAATGCTTCAAACGGGAAAGGGCAATACGTCGTGCCCTACGGCAAAATCTAGTTGATGCTGGGGGCGCTTCCAGCTGAGCCTTTTCTACTTTTTTTTTTAGGGGGGGGGGGGGGATTCAACAGCCCAAAGAACGCGTTCCCTAGTTATTACGTAGTTTCTACTCTGGGCTGAAGGCAACTGGGGGAAAACAATTATCGCGGGCGGGGGCGGCGCACGGATGCGGCAGAGATATGGGGCGGGTATCTAGCGTTCAATGGGGAAAATGTTGATCCTAGGTGCACGTGGACCGACCAATAGACCCAACTCTGGGCTGAAGTGTACTAGTCACCTGGAGGAAACAGTTATCCCGGGCGGGCGACGCGCAGATGCGGCAGGGATACGGGGCGGGTATTTAGCGTTCAATGGGGGAAAAATGTTGATCCTAGGTGCACGTGGACCGACCAATAGACCCAACTTTGTGCTGAAGTGTACTAGTCACCTGGAGGAAACAGTTATCCCGGGCGGGCGACGCGTAGATGCGGCAGGGATATCGGGCGGGTATCTAACGTTCAAGGGAGGGAAAATGTTGATCCTAGGTGCACGTGGACCGACCAATAGACCCTAGATGCACGCTCCACCCCTCCCACGGATTTAAATGTGATACCCAAAAAGCATGGGGCTCTGTTAGGCTGTAACACTATACTAGACCCCCGGGTGATAAGAACTACTTTCGTCCTCTAGGTGAGAAATCAATTTCCTCAACAAGAACAATTATTGTAGTCATTTATTAAAATAGCGTTCAAAGGACCCCTGGCCTTCTTCATACCTTTGTTTTAAGCTATAAAACTTGAGTATCGTCTCATTGGTTCGATATCCTGGTGTAGTTCAGCTGTTACGGGCCAGAATTTGGGCTAATCGTGCACAACAAGCTAAGAGCCACGAAATTTGGTACACAAGTCAATTCTTAGCTTACAAATCGAGAAACCCTCGAGATACCCCCTAAGGCCCCTGTCTGTGCTCCCACGACACTCACTTGTATGAGGTTATTGACCAACAAATTCATTGTTGGTCATGCTAAAACATGAATTGGTATGCAAGTCATTTTTAGCAATACAAATCGAACTAGAATTTGTTGGTCATCAGCTTCATTGGAGTGGACACAAGACGGAACTGGGGGAGGCCTTGGGTGTTTCTCATGGGGTCCCGTACGTAGTTCGATTTTCAGTAGGTATCAGCAAGATTTTGTTGGTCATCGATGCTTCATGGGGGTGCACAGGGAAAAGGGAATGCTTGGGGAGGCTTTGGTGGTATTTCATGGGTATCCATGGCTGGTTCGATTTCTACCCTAGGGCTGACTGGTGTACCGCAATGCAGGCTTTTAGTAGGCCCTACGACAAACAAGAATTTTTCGAGTATCGGCCTCATGGTGCGGGAAGGAGGGAGGGGGGAGGGGGGGGGGAGAAGCACTGAGTGGCCTTGAAGGACTTCTCCGGAGTACATAGCTGGTTTGATTTGACCTGCTAACAACGACTTGTGTTCAAAATTTTTTTCTTTTAACACTATCTGCAAGAATTTGTTGGTCATGCCTCAGATGGGGGCACTGGAGAGGGGGGGGGGGGGAAAGCAGGGTGCCTTGGAATGTATCTGAGGGGTTCCATAGCAAGTTCGATTTGTACTACTATGAATGGCTTGTGTACCATATTTCATGGTTTTTGCTCGATATGCTATAATTTGTTAAGTCAAGCCTGCAGTGACATTATAATCGCGTTCAAAAGTTAACCCGGTCATAGTTATTATATAAATTTTAAACTATAGAAGTTAAAAATCGGTTCATTGATTCGATCTCTAGGTGAGAGCAAAATTTCGAGCCCATTTGGCATTCCGTCACAAGAATATTGTAGTTCCATTAAAACAGCATACGAAAGGCTATTGGACCTGAAAATCGGTTCAGTGGTTCGATCTAGACCTACAGGTGAGGGCAAAGAGTTAAAACAAGAACAACAACAACAACAACAAGAAATGGTCATACTGTGGACGCCGAACGGTTCGATTGTTATTAAAATTTGTAATGCAGTGTATAAAGGTTGGGTACAGCAGTAAGGTTTCACGTGGACTAAATAGTACACCAATACTGCAGTAACTTAAAACATTACAGGAAAGTTTATTTGTGGTCCTTTGCTGTTTTGACTTCTGACCAGTACGTTAAGCATCAAATCAGTTCGTTTTTATTATTTCATTCGTGATACTTTGGCGTACCATGCAATTTCGATTAGCTTGTTTTAATGTTTTGTACCTTTATCAATTACGGTTTGCACAAACCAATGTGGAAACAAAACCCTTTAACTTTCTGTCTTCGTCTTGCAACTGGCATGTACTGATTGGCCTTATTGCGTAATAACAAATGTTTAAAACAATCAATCGGGTCGTTTAGTTCCCTAACTCCTGAACCACCTGACCAATTAGAAGACCTTTAGGAAAGGTAACATCTAGAGAGCAATACCTGTAAAATGAGCTAAGAACCAGCTTTATAGGACAAATGGTTTGATCTATAGAGGGCGTATAGTAGAAACGTGTGCCAAGAACAAGACAAAAATGAAAATCATGTTTCCAGCTCAAGTAATCTTAAGTTTTCATGTTTGGCTTGTTCTTGGCACTACAAATTTGTACTACTAAGCCAAAAGATGGAATAGGATGAGGGTTTTTTTTTTTTAATTTCTGCTTGCTGGCATGCTCTAAATTCATCCGTTTATGCAGAAGCGACGTGTCACATTACCGTTCGTTCTGTAAATCACTTTCACGTCGAGAATGGCCATGCCCGCTAAGACATTGCTTGATTTAATCCCGCGATGGACATTTCTCCATGTAAAAATTAAAAATGTTGTTTGTTGATGCGTAAAGGATTATATTGATATTGGAGAAAGGCAGCACAATTCAAGTTAAAGTTAAGTCAATTAAAAGCGCAAAAATTTGCACAAAGAAGCAAAAAGACACAACGTTTCGGGGATATCGTGCACCCCGTTTTCAAGTGCAAATAAAATCAGCTGAAAAGCTTCGTACAACAAACAAAATTAAAAACACTGAAAAATCACGCTGTATGCAAGGCACAGGGATGCTAAAATTTTCTAAAAAACTTTTTGTAAAAACCCTAAGCCTTCCAGCCCATAACTTCCCCCCCCCCCCTTCCATTCCCCTACCATCCCACCGCTCTTCACGCTCCTGTATATAAGGCGGCCATGGCCTTAGCTACTCACTTCGAGCCTGCGTTTGCACGATCGAAGTCGTTCTGTCTTTTGCCTATTGCTGACCTGTTCCGACCAGGAAGGCTAAGGGTTTTTACAAAAGTTTTAGAAAATTTTAGCATCCTGTGCGTTGCATACAGCATGATTTTTTCAGTGTTTTGTAGTGACTCATCCTGCCTCAGCTCCTGCCAACGTCAATATTGGACGACCTGATGCTGGGACTGATGACCCAGCATCTTGATTCCCTTGAGCTGAGCTTGGATGACGATCTTAAGTGTGCCCTGCCTCTATTCTTAAACTCACTCACTGTATTGTTATGTATTCTGAAATCACGTCAATTGTTAAGCATGTGCATTGCCTAGCCAACGTATTGTTAGTTTAGGTAATCACAATAATATTACATTCCAAGCCCCCATTCTACCCCAATCTTCCGTAAGTAATCTTTGGTTTTTTAATTAGAAATTTATTGTCTTTCCTGCCCAATTTCCCCAGTCCTCCTCACTTCAGTCATCATGTCCCTTTTATTCATTTGTATTTATTCATCACATTAACAATTATTAAGAACTTGTTTGGTTAAGTCGGGGCAGGCGAAGCTATGCGTAAAATCTTGCATTGAAACATCAAATATTGAACCCAACCAAATGTCTTCTTAATTATTGAGTTTCGTACATTGAACCATTCCCACACTTTAGTATTATCACGTTAGGGTCGCCCACTCCCCCAAACCTCTACTGTTTTTAATTTTGTTTGTTATATACGATGCTTTTCAGCTGATTTTATTTGCACTTGAAAACGGGGTGCATGATATCCCCGAAACGTTTTGTCTTTTTGCTTCTTTGTGCACGTTTTTGGGCTTTTTATTGACTTTAAAGGACATTGGGTACTACAGGAACTACATTACGCATAAAATAGCTAATAGGCCCTTGACTAGCATCTCAAATCAACAGGGAGGCAAACAGAAGCATCGGACGCAATTAGGGGTCCACGTGTGTGAAGCGGTAAATGGAAAAAAAAATCCAGGAAAAACACCAAAAAAGAAAAAAAAAATACAGAAAAAAAGAAAATCCAAAGGAAAAAAAATCCCAACACAAGTTTACTTGCCTATTTGTTTAGTCCATTGATTATTATTTTTTTTTAACTGTAAGGTATTGCGTGTACTTCGTCGCAATACTATATATGGAACTAAAATAAAACAACCCGCAAAAAGAAATGTATGTCCACCGCAGTTCTGATTGCGTACTGCCACGGCTTTATTCTTCGTGTATTTTGGCAGGAAGTTTTCGGCAGTTCTGATCAGGTGGCTTAAGGATGTATCCTCTGCTAACCCCGCCTGCCGCCATTGGAAAGAAACGTCTGCTCTGCCCACATAGTAAGCATCCATACTAGCCACGTCCGATCTGGTCACACAGGAGGGGTTGGGATACACAGGAAGGACGACATAACTCACTAGGCAGTGTGAGAGGTTCATGGGGTGAACAAAATAATTGGATTGGTTGTTTAATGCTCTGGATTTAATTTCTTTGGACTTTATTTCATCTGTATTTTCTTTCTCTGTGGATTTTTTCCTGAGTTTTGTTTTTGCATCCTTCTTTTTTCGTTTATGAATAGACTGTAATAACCATTGCAATAACCTTATATCAGTTAAAACCAGATTTTGCACGTTGATAGCGGTACACCCAGGATGGTTTGTAAAATAAAATCGGACATGTTGTTGAGTAATGGTGAGGTGGCTTTAACAGTCAATGCAAAGAGCAGAAGTTCGGGGCCCCGCGCACGCAGCAGCCAAGCCGCGCAGCCAGGTCACTGCGGCCAACAAGAACGCGTACGGTGTATTTAGCAACGCGCACTTGGCTGCAGCGGCCAGCCTGTCGCCACGGCCACTGGGATCCCGGGCGGCGTGCAGGCGACCACAGGGTGACTGTACTTGCTCCGTATTCATTTTTCACCACGTAATCAAGAATTACAAATGAAAAACGGACGTGCGGCACGTCGCCGTGTTTGTTGGCTGCCACGACCACTGACCGTGCGACCTGGTTGCTCAGTGCGTGGGCGCCCTTAGGTGTACCGCACCGTAGGCAATGGATGCTAAAAGGGGGCAGCTTGTTAGGCAGCGCCCGGAGTTGCAAGGGGGGGGGGATGAGGCTTAATGGCGCGTCGACAGCTTGGTCATTAGCGCCAACCTCAGTCACAGTGCAGTGGTCCGGGTGTTAGTTGCAAGGGACTACTGAGCTCCAACTCAGGCGATGCTGTGTCATGAATCACGCAGACCACACAATAGGGGGAGGGACGGTTCGGGGAGGGGGATGGGGTCAATCAGCGACCGGAATGCAGTACAAAATAACCACCTGTTAATTTGAAACGCAATGCGAAATAACCACAGCAATACGAAATAACCAAATGGAGTATGAAATAGCCACTGCGTCGCAGAATGAGATCATTTCTGTGCAGAATACTATCGCTCTCACAACTGAAATTGGAAATGTTTCAGACTGGTCAAAAACTTGGCAGCTGCCACTCTCTGTTCCAAAATGTGTCACATTCCATATAGGATGCTTAAATCTGAGCCGCACATACAGGCTGAACAACACCGCGAGGCCTGATGTGGACGAGGTTCGGGACCTTGGGGTGTGGTTTACGTCGAACCTTAAACCTTCCTTGCACTGTAGTAAGATTACTGCTCTGGCTTTCCGTCGGCTTGCAATTGTGAATCGATGTTTTAATTCAGGGAGTATACAGATCCGGGTCTGGGCATTTAAAGTGTTTGTGCGCCCATTACTGGAGAATGCCATCCCCGTGTGGTCGCCTTGCTTAGAGATATTGATATGGTTGTGTTAGTCCAACGACGATTCACAAAGGGTTTGCCTGGTTTCAAGGAAATTCCGGCCGGAGAACGCCTGGAAAGGCTAAAATTAGAACCTCTGGAACTTCGCAGACTGAAATTCGATATTGCGCTCACCTTTAGAATTTTGCGTGGTTTCTTATCAGTGGACCTGCCTTTCTTCGACCTGTAACCTGTTCGCTCCACTAGAGGCCACTCTTTAACGCTTTTAGTTCAGCCCTCGAGACTGGAGTGTCGTCGGCATTTTTTTTCTGTGAGAGTGGTGCCTGTTTGGAACTCCCTAACTAACGAACAGTCTCGGCGACCTCTGTGAGTAGGTTCAAAAGATTTTTAGATAAATTGCCGTTCTTGAGGCGGCAGTATTAATTATAAATTACCATGCAACATTCTTTCGGAGTGGAGTCAGTGGCTGACCGCCCTTCCAACTTCCATTCCACTTAATAGTGGAAAACCTTTTTATTATTATTATTATAAATATCAAGATGGATGTAATGGGCACTCAACTTTTTGCCAGCATTAATTCGCAACTAGACTCAAAATCTGATGCTTTCCAACAAAAATTCGAACTCAAATTCTCACGTGCTTTGTCTGCTCAAAAACCAAAGTTGGGGAAAACCGCTCCTCAGAATCGCCGTCAAAGCCATCCAGCGCCGTGCCGCAAAACCAATTGGACAAAGAAACAAATTACCATGACGCAACTGGAAAAAATGAGACAAAACGCTGTCACCAGTGCAACGCGGGTTGTTTGCGCTCAACCTGTCCCGTTGTATTGTTTCAACAGTAATTTATTTTTTAAATGAACATTCTTCTCTCCATTTCGTCGATAGTGTAACTGATGACGACCTATTTTTACGTAGTTCGTGCAGGGACGTAGAGTTTGGGTTCCTAAACTCTACGTCCCTGCACGAACTAGGTAAAACTAGGTCGCCATCAGTAACACGTTCGACAATACGTCCCTGGCTCGTGTGACGTAGTTACAATAATTCTGTTAAGATTCTCATACTGTTTTTGCGTTGTATATGCATGTTTGTCCCCGTGGTATGCGATACATATTTAACACCAGTGGAATGACTTTGACGCCATTAGGCCGGGTCGTCAGTTTACTGTCAATATATTGTCCTTCCGCCCCACCCAAACACATCACTCAAGTTTCATGACTGTTTATTTTAATGGCAGAGAATTCGTCCCCGGACCCGGACAATTCATACCAAAAAATTCGTCCTAGGACCAGTATTTACAAATCTTATCCTAACTCGGCACCACATGCAAAATCGTGTCTCCTCATTGGCGCGCTTGGCGGCATTATTGCAAACCATCGCGTTTGCTGCTATTTTGAGGTGTCGGTGAGCAAGCATACATAAAGGCATTTAGATCTCTTGATTGTCAATGCTTATAGGTCATGTGTGTGTGACAGTTTGGAAAGAAGTCCTTTTTTTTTGGCTGGAGGCTAGTTACCGCAGTTTATAGCCCTTACACATACAGTACCTTCGTAAAGCACCGAACAGAACGAAACAAACGCACCACTGTTGGTGACAGTTCTATAGCTGCTATAGTTCTGTGGCTTGCTTACGTCAACCATCGTCAGCGATGAATATGTTCCGGCACCCCACACATGCTCAAAAGATCCACCACTGGCAATCACCCGCAACCACCTGCCCAAGATGGTTTGCAATTTTGCATTGGTAGCACCTGGTTACATCCATTATCCTAGCCTGGTCCAATCAATTAGCCACATCTGGTCACGTTATAGGTATTACGTAACGAGGGCTCTGTTGAGCTTGTTGATTTTGCTGAGCTCTGATTGCAGTTTCGGAAGGTACTAAACGGCTGACGCAACATCACTGCGCACGAGCGACGTCAAGTTTGGAGCCAAACTGTCTCTAACAGTGGTGCGTTCTGTTCGCTCGTTTAGGAAGGTACTGTACATACGCCAGCTACACGCTAGTAGTACACCAAATAGGACAAAACGGCATATAGCTAACCTCATTGAAATAAGCCAACAGTGAAAAATCATACACTAGAAGTAACGAAATTGACCGTTATATTATTTCCTTCTATTAGTACGCTTACTTAACCTATTCACAATTTATCTCCAGCGGAAATTAATGCATGTCAAACTAGGCTATACAATTTATTTATGATTCAATGCTTAAGTCGTATAGGCCAAAAAACAGGATATTGTATATCGTGTTGCAGCAGCGAATGTAATTCGGTGAGTTTTATTGCAAAAACAAAATTGAGTTGGTGGGGAACGCAGGGGTTCTTTGCTATACACCCGTTCTGTGCGCTCAGCCCCCACAAAATAAATCGTCCCCATGCTAAGTCATCACTGCTGTGACATATCCCTCACCCAATCCCCAATTGCCAGTATTTTTGTCCTGTTTTTGATACCACTTTTAGGCATAGAACTAGCATAGCCGCCTTGCAGCGTTGGATACCATACGCACAGATCTTTTTCGTTGTGTATATTATGTTTCTAGTTTAAAATGGCACTATCACCGATTGAAAATCAAACGAGAATACCATGGCGCCATCTAACGGCAGTGATACCGTTTTTCTTTACAACTTGCTCCCATGTGCACACGACCGTAGCAAATTTTCACGGAATAATGCAAAGGAGGCATGAGCTTGTGTGTTTCTTTAAAAGAAATAGTTTTACACATGCCTTCGCTTGATGCAAGTAAGTGCTAGATAGCACTAGCTATCGCTAGATGGTGCTAGATTTTGTAGACTTTTATTCGGTGACAACCTGCCTTTAATAAATTAGAAAATAAAAACGAACTCGTTTGATGTTTAAGGTAAGATTAATTAAACTGAACCAAAATCAAAACAGCAAAGGAAGACGAATGAGTTTTTTTGTAATGAGGTTTCTGATACCATAATGTTCCTGCAGTGTTTAATCTGTGTGAAACCTTACTGCTGTCCTCAAGCATTGCAACCATAAAAAGACAAACACTGTAAATATTAATTTAAAACCTTCAAATTTCACTAATTTTTTTCTATTCCTTTGTCCTTTTAATGGTGTTATTATGATTAGGCAAATAATTGTGGGTCAAATTTTACCGGACAGGAAGCGGTTTTTCACAAGAATTTCACAGGATAACAATTTTTATAACTACTTTTATATCGTCACAGTGTAGAGGGAAGCCTCTTTGGGCACCGCCAAAACCTACACACAGGCCATAAAAAAAAAACACATACTATACTTTGTTCCACGTTATGTTTTCAGAAAACTGACTGCATGACGCCACGTTTTCTTCCACTACGAGTGCAAAAATCCGTAAACATCCCCTTCGTAAACTCTAACAGTACCTTGGTTGTGTCTACAAGCGTGATATCCACATGTTTTTACACTCTTAGTGCAAGGAAACGAGCCGTCATCCAGTCAGTTTTCTGAAAACATAATTTGGAACAAACTATATCTGAAATGATTTGTGTATCTCTATATATAATTACACAAGATCCGCAACGCAGTCATCGGCAACGCAGCAGCAATCTGCATCTGCAGCAGCTGCATACGATGCCATCTCCGCTATCTACCGACGGAACGGCAAATTATAAGAGTAGCAGCCAAGGCCCGCTGAGATAGTGGCTGCACCCAGAATGCAACGGCCAGCAGCGCGAACATGCGATGCCATCTACCGACCGAACGGCAAATTAAATGAGGGGGAGGGGAATGAGACGGGGGGAGGGGAGGGAGAGGGGGAGGGGAGCGAGACGACGCGGAATGAGCGAGCGAAGCGAGCGACTCCGCTAGTAATAGTTAATACAAAATGATTCTGTTAAGTAAAATACGTGATCCATAATTAGAAATTTGTCCTTTTTTTTCCTACTAGCAAAGGAAGAATATTTACACACATTTTTTTAATCTGTCGAAATTACACTTTTAAACGTATTAAGTTGCTTCAATTATTTCCTGAGCTCAAATGTTTCCGTGCACACTGCACACCTCACAGTTTCGTGTCTGAAGCAGCGCCGTCACACTGTAGTCATAATTGTCAACGTTTATTACATTAAAGACAAGTGTGTGTAGCAGATACAGCTTTTAATAAATGCGCCGCTACGTTCAATTTTAATTCAATTTGTTATATACTTTTGTCCTCATTCGCACCAGGATAACATTAAAGATTCGGCGGCGGCTGATACATTCGATGTAGTCTGATGCGAGTCACGTGACTGAGAGCGCCAATGAGGCTACACGATTTCTCAATGGTGCCGAGCAGGAGTAAGGTTTGCAAATAAGCTCCCCGGACATTTCGTCCCCGGACACTTCGTCCATGCACAATTCTTCCCCATTTTTTCCCCCCCATGATTTTTTTTTACCAAGCAGAAGTTTTGAAACCACGAACAATGAATAACAACAACAAAGCCGATCGGCCACTCAACCTAACAGCCGATCAACGACTAACAAAATATCAAACTTCAAATTTCGCGCTTAGAACTGGTGGTGCCCTCCAGATGTGATCTGGTGAACTAAAATTGTTGCCCCTAACGTGTTATTATAAATGGGTTCTACCAAGAGCGACATAGGAGAGTAATGCTCGATCAACTGGTTTTTTTTTCTGCGACAGCCACACGTTAAAACTACGCTGTGTATGTTTTCATCCTACAGATAGGTGCCAAACAACATTAGTCGTGTTATGATTGTCAAAGGATTTTAACGAACGTTAACCGCAACCGGTCGTCTGCCTAACGAAGCCATAAGGTCCTATGTCTGCAGCACCCGGAACGGATTCCCAGGAGCTCACCCACCCAAGTACCAATCGGGGCGAATGCTGCTTAACTTCGGAGATCTGACGAGAACCGGTGTTTCCAGCACTGCCGCCGCAGACATGATTGAGTGCAACAGCGTACAACAGTGTCCTACGAGCATAAAGCGGTGAAGCAAACGGCTACTTCTCGCCGAGGCCAACTGGCGTGAAATTTCAGTCTTAATCCGTAAATGTACAGTTGTAAGTAACGCTTCGATATCATTTTTCGTACCGTTAAATTATACGGGCACAAAAGCCGTGAATAAAATGCCAAAAATATATTAATTAAGTATAGTTTACATTTGCAAACTAACTTGTGATTCAAAGCGTCCACCTTTGGTAAACCTCCACTATGTAAGGTCTTCTAATATGCCTACTAATCTTGATTTGGTATAGAGCAGTGACACGACGTAGTATTATTGTATATAACTCTATGCTGGAGCCTTAATGGGTTAGCTGCAAGGGTCACTGCAGAGA
This sequence comes from Lithobius niger, assembly GCA_023313725.1. Classification (NCBI taxonomy): domain Eukaryota; kingdom Metazoa; phylum Arthropoda; class Chilopoda; order Lithobiomorpha; family Lithobiidae; genus Lithobius; species Lithobius niger. The sequence continues at coordinate 3,505 of JAHWFP010010358.1, read as the reverse complement.
GAAACAGAAGGGCGTCATACTGAAGCCGATGCTGTTAAAAGTGATTTCTTAGACCTAAAACGCTCGATTTTTGTTGTTGGAGAAAACAACGTTATTTTAAGCCTAAGAAATCCACTCTTCCGTTGTTTTTCCCTTCATTTTTATGTAGTGCACCTTGTAGTTATGCCCTCGAAAACCCATACTGGTGCCAATATGGCGGTAAATGTCACTGCTCTATAGTTCGAAAGATAATGAGACTCTGCTCAAGAACAGGTTCTTCTGTGCTTGTGACGCCCGTCGTCTTCTGAAACCAGAAGGAACCACAATGCGACTGACGAAATTGTGACTGATGTAAAAACGTTGTTAGATCGCCTGGTAGCATCCTTATCGTTCCGTGGTAACCTAACCGGAAGATCATCAATCAACATGTAATCAGGAAAGCTGGGTTAGATTCCAAAGCCACATGAGAACAAGACATGCGAAGATTTTTCGTAGAAATTGTCGCACAGTGGCCTTTGCTGCAGTCACGGGTTGCAACAACGGGAGTATAATAATTTGTCTTCCAATCTTTAGCTTCTTTTTATTAACCAACCTTGCCAACGTCGGTCTCCACTCGCCATTTGGCAAATGAAAACCAACGAATTGCTATTTAAATTTCAGACCCGCTCGCCAAAACGATAAACTAGTTATACAGACTGACTGTCCAAAATACATATCCCGGGAGTAATCAAATTGTTTCTGGCATTGAAC